>CABHPQ010166671.1:37108-84495 GCA_902168405.1 Peromyscus aztecus
ACACACACACACACACACACACACACACACACACACACACACACAAAACCACCAACTTTGTATTTAAGAAAACAGCTTTTCTTTGGTGCTACCTTATTCTAGTACACAAAGGCAATATAAACTGGATGGCCATGGAACAAACCAATCAAAACTAGCCCCTCCCCCTCCCCCTAAGACAGGGTCTCTGTGTAGCCCTGGCTGTCCTGGAACTCACTCTATAGACCAGACTGGTCTTGCACTCAGAGATCCACTTGCCTCTGCCTCCCGAGTGCTGGGAACAAAGGTGTGCATCACCACACCCAGCACAAATCAAAACTTAAATGTTATTTTTAACGTCTGATTAATCTGGCCATGTGGCACATACCACAAATCCCAGCATGGGGAAGCAGAGGCAGGGGAATCTCAAGTTTGAGGCCATTCAGGTTTATCAGCAAGATCTTACCTCACCCCTCTGCACAACATAAAACAAAACAAACAGCCCATGGGGCTTCCCACAGTGGGCAGGACAGAGGCCACAGCTTCAGCTCCCCTCAGCCTTCTGGCTCCTGTATGTGAGTCAGTCAACAGGGGCTTGGGGACTGAAGCTCCCAGGAAGGCTGACTCAGTTCACTCAGGCTGGGACAGGTGAGATGACCGCACCCTCTCCCACCTTTTCTGTGGTTTGGTAAATTTAATTCACCTCTGTCTGTGATAAAATTGGACCAATCTTAGATATTCAAATGTTGATGATACAGCTTCATGTTTCTTTCTCACCAGGAAATTTGACCCTTTTAAGGTAGTTGATGCAAAGATAAGAAACTATAAGCTGAATTTTGTTGTTGTTTGTTAGGCTTAATTTTTTGAGACAGGCTGGGCTCAAATTCACTGTGTACCAATCATGACCTTAACCACCTGGTCCTTCTGCTTCTCGAGTGCTGGGATCAAAGGTGTGTGCCACCGTGCCTGTCGGAATCTTTTGCAGACTATGATAAACGTAGCATAAGAAACTGTGACCTTCTGCAGAGCACGGCCGTCCCAGGTCTGTGACGTCTGTGCTGAAGACATACCTCTATCAAAGGCCATCTTGACGTCTTCAATCAGGTCACTGAATCCCGAGACTCGGTACAGTCCTTCAGAATTAAGACCTGAAATAAACCAGTAAGGCATGGGAACTAAGTTTCTGTTGATTCACATCTTTCCTTCATACTTTAACTTCTCTCCATACTTCAAGCTGGACAAGTGATGTTTCAGAAAAAAAATAATAAACCACACTTTTCCCACTTTCCTCCTAAAAGGAGTCTGTTTCACTCAGTTTTTACTTCTGACCCACTGTCACCTGGATATTTATAATTTGGCCATCGTGTTACCTAATTAGATCAGGTAACATTAAATCTCAAGGGAAATCATTCATCACCCGATTCTATCATAAAGTCTTTTACATAACAAGATGGAGAGTCTGCACCAGCAGGCCTGTGGCAGTTTTCCCTAGTGGGTAAGAATAATTAGGGTGCAGCTCAGGTTTCTGGTCTTCGTGTTTTAATAGGGCATTTCTGCCTTTGCTTCCTGGCCTGAGTAGGATTTAAAACCCGAAAGGTGAATTAATCTCTGCACAGAGATCTTTGCAGACTGCAGACATCATCCATTAATGTATCCTAAATATGACTTTCCATAACTGCTTAAATGTTCCTTGAAATCAAGCTGTTTATTAGCACACTGCAGACTTGGAGAGTTGATGTCTTCTGACACCTTTCTCCCCACCACTGAAGACAACAGCCGCACCAAACAAGGGACCAGAGGGGAGGGAGGGAGCAGCCGCACCGGAACCACCTCACCTCTGGACTCGATCTCCCGGATGCACATGTCCACCACCATTGGCCGCTTGGTGATGTGCGCTTTGACGAGCGTTGTCAGGTCACAGCTGTACACCTTCTTCACATGCTTCAGGTCTGGCTTACAGTCATGTGGGACCATCTTGGAACACTGCTTGTGAACATTCAACCCACAATCTGTAAAAGAATGAAGGAAAAAGTCATGATGCTTTTCAGTCTGGCATTCTGGAGCGTTTCTTTGAGCAGAAGACACTTGGTGTGAACTGTAGCTCCTCCAAGGAGATGGACAGCAGCCCCTCTCCTCCCAGAACAGTATGAGTAGAACTCGGAGGCCAGGATTTTCTTTCTTTTTGAGATAAGAGTCTCATTATGGAGCCCTGGCTGGTCTGGAACTCTCTACATAGACCAGGCTGGCCTCCAGATATCTGCCTGCCTCTGCCTCCTGAATTCTGGGACTAAAGGCATGTGCCACCACACCCAAAGAGGCCAGGATTCTTGCTAATAAGAATTATTGTTAATAAGAATTAAATAACTTCATTATTTAACTTCCCGAATGACCCCAGAAGAAGCAAAAACAAAATCGAGATGTGTTCCCTACACCCAAACCAGTAAGTGTTAAAGAATTATACGAAACAGAATGTCACACCACCAATGCTAAGATTTGAGTCTGTTTGTTTTCATCATGATTCTTATGACATGTTGAAAGGCATGGCCTTTTGAGAGATGCAGGGCCCTTTTCACGTAGAGGTCAGTGTTGCTGTGAAGAGGCCTGTGGGAGAGAGTTCTCTCTTCTGCCTTCTCTTGACTTTCCACCCTCCGCCATGGAGGATAGAGCCAGGAGCCAGATGCTGGTACCTTGAACTTTCTACTTCAGAACTCTGGTATCTAACACTTGCTCGTTGTAAGTGATTTAGTGGGAGGTTCTTTGATAGAGCGGCACAAAATGGAACAGTCAGATGACTCAAGAAAATTTACATCTACTCTAAGTAGTAATTGTATTTCAAATCACTTGATATAAACTGGAATTGGACACCCAAAATAAGAGTATTCAAGGTCTGCTTAAAATGAATCTGTTCCTATTTATATCTATTCATAAACCCTTTTTATAGGTAAGAGTACATATATTTTCTTGGGTAGTCTAAAATAGCCATTACCATTCTTTTTACTATGATTAGTAGGTAACATTTATGGAGGACTTAATATTATTGCCAAGTACCATTCCAAGTGCTTTGTCCTTATTATTTCCTTTAAAACCACAAAGACCTATCAAATAGCTACTTTTTTTTTCATTTCCTACTTAAATCTGAAAAAAACCAAGTTAAGGAATTTATTCAAGGTACATAGTGTTGCTGAACTCTGCCCTAAGGTGACGCTGGAGCCTTCAAGTCTCCATGTTGGATTGCCTCTACTAATGTTACTCCTGGTTTTGCAGGGCTCTAACATCTTGGGCACTGGAACCCAAGAACTTCCTGGTTAATATTTGAGATCCCTTTTCAATAATAAGAGTACAATTAAGTTTTATAAGGGATGAAGAAGAACAAAAGTGTTCTGCTAAATTAGATTAAAGTGATAAAATATACTAAATAATTCAACTAAAATAAACGCCATCTTTATGTTTTAGAAAATATAACCTATCTGTTTGTTAAGTTAAAACTCTCATCAGGACCTCTTACAAAACTGGCTAAAATAAAGTAGATGCAGCTCATGGCCAGGCCTTAGTGAAATCATCTTGAGAAACCCAGAGTGCCTTGGCAGCTGCCTCGGCTCTTGGGCAGTTTCAGTTTGCTGTCATCTGCAGTATGATGGAGAGGGTGACATTTCTAGGAACTGAGCTACTGTGCTGGAGGGAGCTGGGTCCTTGCACGTGTCTAACTGAACATCCCAGAGAGGGCAACACCGCTGTGACTCACGTCCAAATACTGTCACCACTTAGGACACGAAGGTTCCCAGACCAAAGTCTTCCATCTACCACCTGAAGAAATGAGGCAGCACTGATCCATAGAGTTAATCAAGGCCCAAAAAACTGCATGACCAAAACTAAGTCCCTCTCAACATCTTACATGAGAAATTTCTAATTTGACCCTAAGGCAAACCAGTGGCCAAACAAACATACAGCGAGAAGACCCCTTTCCTCTAAACGTTCACTTGTTCTAGAGGATTTGTCAAATTTAGTGTTTGTTATAGAATCTATGTTATCTGGAGTGAGGTATCACACTGTTTGTGTTTAGTCATATAAAAGAGTAAGAAGCGTGCTTCTTTCTGCACTGTGCAAGCCTTGGTGCTCCCATTTGGACAGAGCTCCGGGTGGGAATGTGTGCTGGCTGCAGTTAGAGCCTCTTCAAGGCAATGCTGCACAGAGTGTCACAGAACTGTCATTACCAGGTGAGGGTCGGAGATGAAACAGAACTCAAGGTCCTAAGATGGGTCTGAGTCACTGGGGTTGGAGACTTCCTATCTCCGGGTCTTCATACATTTCATTTAGAGAAAAGCACCTTCAAGTAACTAAATGTGTTCTTTCTGAATTCACCAAATTTGGTGAGTTTTCAATGAATGTGCCTTTCAGATATCTTACCAGTCTTTTACTCTACCCTCTGAGATCTCAGGAGCAAAAACTAACCCCTTCCTGTCTATGGGTGTCTCAGGCCCTGTTCTCTTTTTCTGTTTAATGGTGTACATGTCAGGCAGGGGCTCTACCATTCAGTTGACTTTATGTATTTTCCCTCCGTTGGAACTGTGACTTCCGGGCTTCAGCTCCACTGATTCCTTCCCTTGTTCTGTTATCCAGTCCATCCCCCAGGTACCCTCTCAAGTATCAGTTTCCAGTTGCCAGGATTTCCTTCAGTTCTTTTTACAGCAGTATTTCTTTTTTGACAATTCTCGTGTTTTCAAGAATGTTTGGCTAGAGCATTTTGTAACAGCTGCTTTTCTTGTCTGGTAATCCCAACATTGCAAGTTTTGAGTTTAGGCTTTCCTGGTTCTCAGTAGGATAAGTAATTCTGAACTATATCTTGGCTACTGTATATGTTTTGAGTACAGCATCCCTTTAAATCTCCAATTTCAGCAAGTTCTACTTTAAACTTACAATGCCAGGCCTGGCTGAATTTTGAAGATAAAATGTTTACCTAGTCTATAAAACACTTTGTGTGTGTGTGTGTGTGTGTGTGTGTGTGTGTGTGTGTGTGTGTAGCACAGGTGTGCAGCTGGAGGGCAGATGGCGGCACTGGATCCCCTGTATCTGGAATACAGAGTTACAGGCTGTTAAGAGCTGCCCCATGTGGGTGCTGGTATCTCAACTCCTGTCTGCTGGAAGAGCAAGAAGTCGCTTAACTGCTGACCCAGCTCTCTAACTGCAGGAACTTTCTCTCTTTATTCCAGCTCTCAAAGTTTTCTCATGGTTAATGCAGGTATCTTGTCATAACTTAATTTTTTGTGTATGGTAGAAGGTGTTGTAATTATTGAAGAAATAAAGTAAAACACCTATAGCCAGCTGGAAAACTTTTTTAAAGTGTATTAAAGTCTGGAATTTAGTAATAGTGTGGCTGTGCCTTGCACTTCATGTATAACATAGGTCACAGGCAGACTTGTGAAGAGAGCTTGGAACAAGCCATCAATGCACAGATGAAGAGGATGAGCCCCACGTATGTATGTTCAGGCTACTCCGCTACAAGAGCAGAGCTGCACTGGACTGCACAGTGACCAGCCTGTGCTCTGCTCATCCACTCCCTCCATTTTCTTGTCCACAACACACTGCACACTATACCCAGTTTTAAAAACTGTGTGCTGGGAATGAATGATGTGAGCAAACACTCTGCTGAGGCACATCCCCAGCCCCTCCCTCTGTATTAAAAACAAAGGTTGACCTGTGCTTACATTAGGTAACATTTTTAAGGACAGAATGAAAATTCTCCAGGCTTTTCTTTTAGCTTTTGCCCTTTACTCATGGTAAGAGATGGAGGCTATACACGTGGTGCTGGGGGGTAGAGTTAAGTCAGTTTATTTTTCCTTGCTTATGTGAACACTAAATGTCCAAGGCATTTCTTCCAAATGGGACTGTAGCATGTTACCACATACACTTCAGACACACTGGGTCTGTCTTTTGCTGGTGGCTGACAGGATTCTCCTGTATATAGCCTTCATTCTTTCAAAAGGTAAATGGTACACATCATTAATTCAGAGGAACCTTATGTCAGTGACTGTCTAATGCTAAGAGACTCTCTCACTGTCAGCTGATTAGGATGTCTAACAAAAAGTAAACGAGGCTGACTGAGACCCTCACTCCTTGAGCAGGTGACCCTGTTGTGGAAGGAGTATGCCATCTGCCTTTGAACAATCATGCAGATCAGTGGTTCTCAACCTGTGGGTCAGCCTACCCTTTCATAGGGGTATCAGACATTTGCATTACAATTCATAATACAGTTGCAAAATTACAGTTATGAAGTGACGACAAAAATAATTTTACTGTTGGAGGTCAGCACAGCATGAGGAACTGTATTAAAAGGTTGCAGCATTGGGAAGGTTGAGAAGCACTGGTGTAGATGGTCTTCCTATCACAGCTGACCAATGCTTTCCAGCCCTGCTGCTGCCCTTTAGTTCAGAGACAATACCACAGCCTTCCAAGGAGGCTTCCTGTGGACTCTGACACCTGATCCAGAGCCGAGGCACTCCTGGGCAGACCTTCTGCACACATCAGTTCCACTGTGCCATCGTGTCCTTCGCCCCACGTCAGGGAGCGTCCTGAACAGGCCTGTGACACCTGTCTGGAAACTGAAAATTCCTCAGTGATGTTCAGAGAAGTGACTTTTGACTGTTTACATGCAATACATACTGTGGTCTGCTACTCAAAGAAAATGCAACTTAGCAACACACATAAAAATGTCTGCATACAATGCACAAAAAAATTACTCAATTTGAAAATCAGAAAAAAGAAATTAGTGGTAAGTCTGACAGTTATCATTTTGAAATAATTTACTCTTAATATACTTCTAAAAAAAGCCAGGGTCTTAGGTATCCCAGGCTGACCTTGCACACACACAGTGGCTACATATAATCTTGAACTTCTGATCCCTCTGCTGTCACCTCCAGAATGCTAGGTTTACATGTGAATGGCACCATGCCTGTTTTTTTTTTTTTTTTTGAGGATGTAGGGACTGAAACCAGGCTTTGGGCATGTTAAGCAAGGACTCTACCAACTTAGTCACACCCCCAGCCCTGTTAGCATATATTTGAGTAAAAGCTTTATGCTAAAAGACATGTAAGAAGATATTTTAGTTTTAAAAATTAAATAGCAGAACTTTAATGATCAAATATAACATTTAATATTTAAAGAAAATACTACATATTTGAGGTTTGAATAATAATTAAGGCCATGCTAATATGTAGTCTGAATAAATGGGCAGTATTGAGAATAGTGGTTCTATACAAATAAATTATATGTGATGTGAATAATTATTTCATTTCCCAAAGTATAACAAATTCCTGCAATGTGTATGTGGATACACACACACTGGTAGGACAAAGAAAATTACATTTATTCAGAGCTATCAGGATCCCAATTTGGGAAAACACAGATTTAAATTGTCTTTAAAACGTGCTTTCACATGTTAAGAATTTATTTTTTTAATTTGAATGTGGATTTATTTACTTTATGTGTATGAGTGTTCTGTTTACATGTATGTCTGTGTACCACATATGTGCCTGGTGCCCACAGAGTTCAGAAGATGACATCAGATCCCCTGGACTGGAGCTTCAGATGGTTGTGAGTCACCATGTGGGTTCTGGGAATTGAACCCAGGTCCTCTACAAGAACAACAAGTGCTCTTAACCTCTGAGACATCTCTCTAGCCTACCACGTTGAGTATTTCTTTATGGGTAAAAATTTCTAAATGTAGACCTAAAATACCATCATTTTTCACAAAAAGGATTTGTTACATTGAATATCTTTATGTATCACAGGGAAAATATTAATGATTAAATGCTTTTTCAGAACTTGGTAATCATCTTTGAGGATAAATCTGCAGACTTTTTACAGTTTTGACTTTGATAAAAAATTTTAGTAAGGACAATTCAGCTTAACAAGTCAGCTTTAAAATTCAGTTTCCAAGGCAACAATCATATGTCCTGGCACACTCCTTAAAAAAACCAAAAACCACTACAGAAGCAGGTAGCGCAACACCAAGGGCAAGTGATGAATATGACTGACGTGCTTCTGTCTCCCGAGACAAGCTGGCCTCTTCCTGTTCAGGGCACTTCCACATATCCCTGACGCTCTGCCCACCAAGTGTGAGAAGGTCATGGGCAGACAGACCCAGTCTTCAGAGTGGCTGCTGACCCAGTGGGGGAGAAGACAGGGCTCTTACCTGCACATTTCACTCCCTGAGCAATGAGGCCCCACATGAAGTTGGCACAGTATTCACACCAGTGCGGCCCTCGGAACGTATGGACCTGAAAAAAACAGGGCAAAGTGGAGAGAGGGGAGACATCCATGAGGAGGTTGTTGCGTATCAATCAAAGCAGCATTATACAAGCCACGCTGAGCCGAAGATGCAGCATGACTACATTTAGAAAAACTGACAAGTGACATTCATTTCAGAGCTTCAGTTCTTCTTTTAGAAGTGATGACACATCAAATCGATACACTGCAATTTCCTTTTGGAAACAATTTCCACCATGGAATTTTCCAATGATTCGTCTCCTCAGGCACAAGTCGCCTCTTTGACACTGACATGCATGTCTGAGTGTGACGACTCGGAGGTAAGAAGCAGGGCTGGCAGTGTCCTGAATCTGTAAAGACTGTCAGATAATTCAGTTTCTTTGGCAAAACGCGTTTTACATAGATTAAAGTGACACTGACTGCAACCGAATCACTGAAAAGGGCCAATTCTTCAAAACATTTTATATTTACTGTGTTAACAAACAAATGCATTTTAGTACCTATAAAAGCTACAGTTACTGAGAAACCGAAGGCTGGCATTTCAGGCCTGTGATATCACACTGGCTCCCACAGACTTTTATGTATAGGAAAGGTAAAGTATTCTAATGCTGGTGAAAAATATCACCAGAACAGAGAAGCCACGAATCTGAACCCTACACATTAAATAACAAAATTAGGAAATCTTTCCTGGTGTGTGGCACACGCTTTTAATCTCAGCACTAGGGAGGCAGAGACAGGTGGCTCCCTCTATGAGATCCAGATCCGAAAGGGCTGTATGGTGAAACCATGCTTTAAAAAAAAAAAAAGGAATGAATGAATGAATGTTACCAATTTTGGGCAAATTCTGGTTGAAACTGCACTAGGAAAATAACAAAAAAGGAGAGGATATAGGAAGTCAGTTGATTTACAGCCAATTAGACTTAATTAAGGTCATTTCCTCCTGCAGGAAACAGAAACATGTAGAAAAATCAAGTGTGATGACTTCAATGTGTGGATCTGCCAGAACAGTTCTGTGAAGAGCAAGCTGCAGCTAAGGATGCCAGTTTTCCTAACTGTGATATCATCCTACTGACGGGTCTCAGAAACAAAGTAATGACTCTGAGATATGTATATGAATTTATATATATTTCACAAATGTATTATTTCTTCAAGCCTAAGATGTTACAAGTGTTAACATATTTCAATTCAGAAAAACTATACTGATTGGATCATGAAACATCACTGATTGTAAAATAAAGCTCAACTTTAAAGATATTGAAATATGAAATAAAATTTCTCTAATATAGCCAGTGAAATATGGTATTTCTGGTACAAATATCCCTATGGGGCTGCAGTGGAGAACTCACAGTTCATTCCAAATAGGTATGTGTTTGTGACTATAGCAAGCAAGCTTGAGGGCCAGGTTTCATGTTAATTTTGAAAAGTAGGCCATAATTCCTCTTATATCTTTTATGAAAAGGGTCAGGAATACAATACACACTTGCCTCTGAACTGCTAATGATGTTCAGAGCCTATAAACTGAAGGCATTTCATGGAGCTGCTGGCACAGGGCCCAAGATCCCCAGATTCTCTGCAATGCCCCTGAGCTTGTCTGTGCTCCTCAGAGTGAATGAACCTGGATGAACCACACTTCACTCTGATGGGAACGTGAAGTAGACCACAGGTCCGGGCTCACACAAAGAGGTATAGATGATGAAATCACTACAGCATCCTAAAGTTACTTGGAGAAAGTCTTTGGGATACAAAATGGCCCACAGGTTGCTGGGTCTCATGACAAGCATGTATCACTCAGATGAGTGATATGAACGAGTGAAAATGGAATGAGAATTTGGAGCAAGTCCCAAGAATGACTTTATACCTGCCACTTCACCTTGTGGTGAAGCATCTGAAGTTACAATGGGGGAACAATAGTAGATGGTGTTTTGTTTATTACTTAAACACAAGAGCACTAACTACCAATGTTAGGACAGTCCCCTTCTCCCTCGGGAGAGCAGTGGTGAATGTGGCATTTTAAGACACAGGGCATCTGCTCACATGACACATGCTGAAGAAAGAAATTTAACTGTGCAGGCCCCATGTTCTCTAATCAAAGGTTGCATATATATATATGACGGGAGCCATAAGCCTAAGCGACCCTTGACACACATGCTGCCCTATTTGGGCTTCTCTCCTCTTTTCTTAGATCTAGGCCTTGCTTAAGTCTCCATAGCACCAGAACCTCATATCAGAAAGCAGCTGTTAGGGAATTATTACTCCTACACTTCAGGCTGGTACAGATTTTTTTGTAAGGGCATTCTGACATTTGTGGCTATTCTGTTCTAAACACTGTTAAGAAGTAGCTTGCACAGCCCCAGCCAACTGCCTTAGAGGCTTCACCTCTGCTTATATAGTGCAGTTAACCAGACGCCTGTGGACTGTACATATAAAATGCACATGCTCACATTTCCTTCATGCTGTGATCACAGTGACTCCATGGCAGTGGATTAGGCCTCTTCTTTTTTATTCCTCTAGAGTTCATCAAAACAAATAGTGACTTCATTAATTAATGGAGCATTGTATTTATCAATAAACATTTACTGATGATGGACACAAAGAATGGACACAAGATTAAGGAATACATGACAGGTTGATCCTGGAAAAGTGTCAAGTGCCCATGAAGAGTGTTTAGAGTGTGGGGTTGGAGGGAGACACCCTATGTTCAGGCCCAAGATGTAGCCCTGAGCTAAGTTCCCAGCCAGCAGATGTCATAAAGCTTTATGAGGAAGGGTGTGTGTGTCTCTGTGTGTGTGTGTGTGTGTGTGTGTGTGTGTGTGTGTTTTCAAGTGCTCACAGGGCAAGGCTACTGGGGTTTTCTAAGGGAAGGATGTAGTCAAGTCTGGAGGAAGACAGACTGGGCAGGATATTCTGGTAGCCATTGGGTTGGGTGACGTGGGTATGAACTTGGGCAGCACAGAGGACAGAAGGGAAGGAGCCAGGCTAACTACAGAAGTTTAAGATCTGGTATGTGGGGTATAAAAGCAGAGGGAGCCAGTCAGTTTGGGAGGGAGAGGATAGCAGGGAGAAAGAGGTCACTGCTAGGACAGATCCTTTTGATTAAATGGAGATAGGATGGGATAGTCACCTTTGAATGGAGTTAGCTGGATAGGAGGAACAGGAAGAGCCCCACCCCCCACCTTGGGTCTCAGGTAGCATAGGCTGATAATGAATGCTGCCAAGTCTGACCTTGAACTCTTGACCCTTCCAACTCCACTTCCCAGGTGCTGGGATTATAGGCAAGTGTTAACTGACTTAAAAACAGCCTTTAATGTTTTACAGCACAGTAGGGCAATTATAGCTAACAACAATTAGCAGTATTATTTTAAAATAGCTAGTAGAGAGAATTTTGAAAGCTATCAACACAAGGAAATAATAAATGTCTGAGTGAGGCTGATGTCATTACCCTGGTCTGGTCATTACACTTGTGTTGAAATATTATACTGTGTCCCTAAAGAATGCATAATCAAGTGTTAATGAAAAGAAACAGCCCTTCATCTGTACAGAGCCTAGCACAATGCGAACAGGGGTATTTACTGCACACAATTCTACAGTCACTGACATCTGCTAACAGTTTTCCTAGAAACAGTCGTATTTTAATGATGTTTTAGAAAGGAGATAATCAAAATGTAGTGCATATTCAACTATAACTGAAAGGTCAAAGTGGCACTGCTTAGGAGGGGCCAAGGAGAAAACAAGGAGAAACTGGAGGAAAGGTCTGAGGTGGGTTATAAAGGCTCTGGCAAGAAGCCCAAGACTACAAGAGTCAGGAGGACCTTTACAAATCAGGCTTTACAAATGCTAACATGCCAGGCAAACGATTTACCACTGAGCTACATGGCCAGCCCATCCGTTTGTTGGCCTATTTTTAAAGTCAGGGTCTTTCTGTAGAGCTCAGGCTGGCCTTAAATATTAGATCCTCCTACCTCAACCTCTTCAGTTCTGTTATTATCATTATAGGCCACTATGTCTACCCAACAACAGTGAGTAACTTTGGCCTGGAGTGC
Organism: Peromyscus aztecus; assembly: GCA_902168405.1. Classification (NCBI taxonomy): domain Eukaryota; kingdom Metazoa; phylum Chordata; class Mammalia; order Rodentia; family Cricetidae; genus Peromyscus; species Peromyscus aztecus. The sequence continues at coordinate 49,387 of CABHPQ010166671.1, forward strand.
TCTACCCTACATACAGTAGATGCCTATCAGAGATCAGCAACTAGTCAGGACGTAAGGAGTAAACACTACTGCAAACTTGATAAATACACAACTAAGAGACGTGCATTGTCAACACCGCCATTTTCAGTGAAAATGCCTGAGGCTTTTGCTTTCCTGTCTTCTTGTTCTCTGAGACTGCCGGCCTCTTCCTTCATCAGCCCTGCTCCCTTTCTTATGTTGTCCTGATTGTTAGGTTTCTGTCTGTCAATTCCACACAAACCTAGACATATCTAGGAAGAGGATGTCTTGATTGAAAAAAATGCCTCTGTAAGATTGGCCTGTAGGGCATTTACTTAGCTAATTTTGACAAGGAAGGGCACAGCTCTGTGAGCAGTGCTACCCTTGGGCAAGTGATCCTGGGTTCTAGAAGAAAGCAGGTTGAGCAAGTTATGATGAGCAAGCTAGTGAGCAGTGTTCCTCCATAGCCTCTGCATCAGCTCCAGGCTGACTTGCTGTGATGATGAACTGTAATGTGGAATTGTATGCTGAAATAAACCCTTTGCTCCCCAACTTTCTTTCTTGGTTATGGTGTTTAACACAGCATTAGAAACTCTGATTAAGACCCCTGTAGACTAGGAAATCTAACAACAGAATTTTGTTAGTAGTGGATATAAACCAGGAAAACGTTCCATCTCAGATTTTTCTTTTAAAGTTTTATTGGTATGAGTGTTCTGCCTGCACTTACGTCTCTGCATTAGCTGTGTGCCTGAAGAGGCCACAAGAGGAAGTCACATCCTCTGCAGCAGGAGTTTTGGACTGCTGTTGGTCACCACATGGGTGCTGGGAATCAAACCCACTTCCCCAGGGAGTGCTCTTAACAGCCGAGCTATCTCTCCAGCCTGCCTTGAAGGCCTTTTAAGCATACAAAATTTTTGCCTTTTTCTGAGTTTTAGACAATTGTGTTGACTGAAGTGATCTTGTGATGAGTGAGAGATTTCGTCGACATCTTACTTTGGCACCTCCAAGTGGAATCCACCTTCTGCTTGCTATTGGACCTCGAAAACACACACATGCTTTGTAAGGTGGGGTGGGAGTGGGGGCAGATTTCTTTATAATCAGTGATACTTGAAACTAATAATTGTATCAATTTAATAGAAATGATGCCTTTGGAGATTCTTTCAGTAAGACAATTCAAAGGAGTAGTCTCTGGCAGCATGGGACATTACCAGTCAGGATGGCTGCCTGGTTAAGAGGACACCGGACTATTTTTCCTAGGCTACCTCTCTCTAAAGCTGCTGGTCCCTCTTGACAGTCAAAGCGGCAGAGTACACGGCACAACACACTCCTCAATGAACAAACAGCATTATCAGGCAGTTTTAAAACCGTTTCCTCTTTTGCTCCTGGAAAAAAGTCGTTATTAACATGGCATGTGCGATTACTCTTCACCTGTGAACAACTCCTTTCATGTTAATTGCTTTGTTTAAACAGTAAGATGAAACTAATTAGCAAACCCCAAATAAAGTCTTATCATTGAAGGCACCAGCCAAAGCCAGGCTGAAAAGGGCACAGAGGGTGTGAGATGGGAGGTGTGTTGGGGGCAACAGCCAGTGTCACATTGTCTCCCGGGCAAGAACCTTGGTAGACAGTGAGGTCATCCTCTGTGGGGTGTGCTGTAATGAACACACCTGCTACCTGCTTCTCACCATGTTCACAGAATTTGCAACTCCACTTTGAATACCAATAACAGAAAGAGCAAAAAAGCAGCCCACTCCACAAAGATACAGAACAGTGCGCCAGCATCCTCATTATCCCTCTCAGTCCAACACACTCCTTTAGAGACAGGAACGGAGGCATGCGGCCTTGTAAACCCCAGTGGAACTGACAAGAACATTAGGGCAGGGAGGTTTTGCTGGCAGAGGTGACAATGACATTTCAGCTGCAGCCTTCTCATTCGGGTGGCTCTGATGACTCAGTCCTCCAGCATGGCACTGGGCAACAAAAGAAGGGAACAGATGAAGACAGTCACATGGATGGAACACAGAATGTAGGCAGCCAGGCAGGAAGGGCTACTTCTTCTGGACTCCTCACTTTTATCGTTTAGTGAAACTACAATACATTTTTATTTCTATTAAAAAGTCATCTCAGTGCATAGTGCAAGCTGGCTTAGGACTCAGAATCTTCCTGTGTGCTGGGATTATGAACCTGTACCATCAGGCTGAGAGAGACGATCTTCAATCTTAAATTACCAATGTTACTCTCACCAAGACAGTTTAAAAAATTTTGATCCCTTGATATGAATTTACAATCTTAATCTTAATTTGACTAAAGTTAAATGGTATGCATATATACATACATTATATACATACAAAGCTGTAAAGAGATGCATATCATATCAGCTGTGAACATTAGCAGTAAATACATGAATTTGTACAGTCTCCTGTAAACAGAGGTGAAGTCATAATTAAAATAGTGGGGCCTTTAGTATCAATACAGTATCTTCTTGCCTGTTACTTAGTCAAATCTCGTCAAAACTGCCTTCAAACTCTTGAGAAAAACACACAGAGGAACATTTGAGTTAAGCCACCAACACTGATATCACGCTGGCCATTTTGATGGAAAAGACTGGCAATGCTGTGTGACCTCAGCTGGGAAGAGAGAAGAAGTGTGGGGCTCTTGCTGAAGCAGTTTTAAGCAATTGTTGGAGAGAGGTAAGTGCCTGCGGGAGAAGTCTGTGGCCAGCCGCAGACCGAAATCAGGAAGACGTGGGACAGCTGGTGAGGGAGGGGCTGCAGGGGCTGCACAGGTGTGGACCTACCGCACAAATGGTGAATGCACACAGAGAGCATCGGTCTCATCAGTGGGACAAAGGAAAGAAGACCGGCGACTTTTTAGTTCAAGAATGGGAAAGCCGTTCAAAACTGAGGGAGGTACTATAAAAGTCCCTCCAGACTGACAGTGGCCTACCCAAATAAATAATGTCCTGAACTATAAGCAGTAAGTCACAGAGAGTTGATACAGCATGGCCAGTCTACGGCAGCCAGCCTTGCTTTACCAGAAGGACAACTACTAGGGTAACACGGTCTCTCAGCTCTGCTCCCACATGATAAGCACCATAAAACATGTTCTATTAAACGGCATATGAAACAGCACTTTGAATATGGAGAAACTAGTAAATTATTATGACCTCTCGTCCTAAGAATCACTCCCTGCCTAGTGGATTTCCCACTATGGCTCAGTGGGAAAGTGCTGCGCTGTTCTGGTCAGTCCCTAGAACCATGTGACAAATCCGGGTACGGTGGCAGGTGCATGGGGAGAGTGCTGTGGAATTTACCAGGGCTCACTGGCTAGCCAGCCTGGCTGCGTGGGTGAGTTCCAGGCCGAGAGCGAGACTAGGTCTTAAAACAAAACAAAAACAACCCCAAACAAGGTGGAGAGCATCCGAGGAATGACATCTGAGGTTGGCTTTTAGCTTCCACATGCACACGCACACACCTCTACACACACCCAGACATACATGCAACTACACACAAACATACCTGCAACCACAACCCCCCCACACACAGATAGATACATTTACCATAACCAATACAGGGTATTATCAATAGAGTTAAATTTCTTTATGAATTCTAGCCAGGCAGTCAGTCATTCTGTGTGTCTACTCACTAATCCTGAGAGACATGTTCTTGCTATGTATATAGCTCAGGCTTACCTGGAACTCACTCTGTAGCCCAGGATGGCCTTGAATTTATAACTTTCCTGTCTCTCTACTCAGTGCTAGGACGACAGGTGTTATCATCCTGAGCTTTTTTGTCTGTTTTTTAATCACAATACACAGTATCAATTATGTAACAAAAAGCAAAACAACAGCAGGACATGGTGGTCCATGCCTTTAATTCCAGTATTCAGAAGGCAGAGGCGGGCAGATCTGTAGGCCAGCCTGGTCTACATGACAAGTTCCAGGACAGCCAGGACTACACAGAGAAACCCTGTCTCAAAAAAACCAAACCAAACCTGTGGTGATATTGTGTTCCCCAAAATATTGTGCACCCTAATAAACTTATCTGGGGTCAGAGAAGAGAACAGCCACTAGATACAGAGGCCAGAAAATGGTGGCACACACACCTTTAATCCTATCACTTGGGAGGCAAAGATCCATCTAGATCTCTGTGAGTTTAAAGCCACACTAGAAACAGCCAGGCATGGTGACTCATGCCTTTAATCCCAGGAAGTAATGGCAGGAGGCAGAAAGGCATTTAAGGTGTGAGGACAAGGAACTAGGCTGGTTAAGCTTTTAGGCTTTGGAGCAGTGCAGTTCAGCTGAGATCCATTCTGAATGAGGACTCAGAGGCTTCCAGATTGAGGAACAGGATCAGCTGAGGAACTGGCAAGGGGAGGTAGCTGTGGCCTGTTCTGTCTCTCTGATCACTCAGCGTTCACCCCAATACCTGGCCCTGGGTTTGTTTTTTTATTAATAAGACCTGTTAAAATTCGTGCTACACAAACCAAAACAAAACAAAATAAAAAAAAGTCAAACAACAAATATAACCAAACCACTTTTCATCTCAAAACACTGACATTTGAAGCCTAGACTTTTCATCCTTTTCTCCCGATGGCGTGCCCTCTAAGCTGATGCTCAGGCTGAAGAATGTCAGATGTTGTAGACGGCAAGACAGCTTAGGAGCACAGCCAGGCCTGACCACCTGAATCTGATCCCGGGACCCACGTGATAGGAGAGAACTGTCCGCCCATACCATGGCTTTCAAATGTCTCCTACCCTTAGCATAAAATAAATAATGTAATATTTTAAAAATCCAATGTATGGGGCTGGAGAGATAGCTTAGCGGTTAAGAGCACTGGTTGCTTTTTCAGAGGACCTGGGTTCAATTCCCAGCACCCACATGGCAGCTCACAACTGTCTGTAACTCCAGTTCCAGGGGATCTTACAACCCCACACAAACACACACAGAGGCAAAACGCCAATGCACATAAAATAAAAATACATAAATCATCAAAAAATCCAATGTAATATCATAAAACAATAGTGTATTTTGAGAGTTCAATTCAGTGGTAAAATTGAACACAGTAATCAATATTAAAAACCACAATCTTTTAGTTACAATAGTAAGTACAGTAAGGACAGAAAGCAGAACCACAAGCAGTACAAATGCAGAGTTGTGGAGTCCGGACCCAAGTGACACACCTCCAACACTGTCCCACACTTAAGTGACACACCTCCAACACTGTCCCACACTTAAGGCTCAGGGGCCATGCAGAAGACGAGGCAGGATGATAGGAAGTGCCAGAAGAACAGAGTTTGCGGTGAGATTGTGTCGCCTGAGAGGTACCAGAGAACCTACAACCATGAAATCTCACCTACATGGCTGCCTAAATATGACCTGAATTAGCACAACACCAACAGACATACTAACGAGGGGGGGGGTTGGGGCTCAGGAAACCTCAGCCCTACAAAAGAACTATGGCAACCACAGAATGTTGGAAGTGAGAAACAGTCTTCCTGAGGGAGGAGCATGCCACATGGTTATCCAGTTGGTACCAAATGGTCAGTCCTGAGGACATACATACAAGTAACATTATACAGACTGGGGAGGCTGTATTTAGGAACACACACACACACACACACACACACACACACACACACACCCCAACATATATATGTAGCACACAAATACATACATAAATATATCAACAATTAAAAAGAGGTCATAAATTTGAAAGAGGATGGGGGTGGTTTACATGGGAGGGTTTAGAGGGAGGAAGAGGAAGAGGGAAATTTTCTAATTATAATCTCAAAAAAGTTTTTTAAGATGTTTTATTTTTAACTATGTGTATGCATGTGTATATGTGCAAATGAGTGCCACTGCCCATGGGGGCCAGATGCATCAATTCTTCTGGAGCTGGAGTAGGAGTAATAAGCAGTTACAAACTGCCTGTCTTTGGTGCTGGAAACAGAATTTGGGTCCCCTGTAAAAGCAGTATGTATTTGTAACTGCTAAGCTATCTCTCTAGCTCACAGATTTAATTAATTCACTGAGATAGGGTCTCACTATGCAGATCAGGTTGGTCTAGAACTGACAGAGATCCCCCCATCTCTGCCTCCTGAGTGCTGGGATTAATAGTGTGGGTGCCACCATGCTTGGCCAATTCGTTTTCTTTTTTTAAAAACTGCATTTTCACTTTAAAGGTACATACTCTCTGCTGTTACTGAATGAAGTCTTTTATAAATATCAATGAGATCAAACTGGCTGATTAAAGCTTCCCGTGCCCCCACCTTTCGGTCTGTTCTATCACTGACAGCATCACTGAACCCTCTGTGATGGGGACTGTCTTTATTTGCCGCCCAGTTGTTGCTTTATGTGTCTGGATCCTGTTATTAGGTGTACATATACTGTAAAACAGTCTTCTTGAAGAACGTTACCCTTACTTCCAGGGATAGTCCTTCTCATAGGAACTACTTCATTGAATATAAACGACTTAGATCTGGGCCAGCTAGCATCCTATCCTATCCTATCCTCCTGGCAGGAGCTGCTGCACAGAGATGGACACGGACATACCATCGGGCAATGAGTGCCAGGCTCAAGCCTCACAAAACTCTCCGCAACAGGCCAAACATTGACTGTTCTATCAAATGGTAAATATTCTTCAATAGATCCATGTAGTTAAATAAAAACCAAACCAAACCACTGAGGTCCCACAGTCAGCAGCAAAGCAAACCTGCATGCCCCCAGGAAAGGATGTCTCTGTGAACTTGACTGAGCCTGAGCAGAGATGAGGCCAGGCATTTCAAACGTCTGAGGTGGAGCTTCAAAGGCAGTTTGAAAGGCAGGAGGAAGAGCAAGCAGGAAGAACGCTGAGAGACTGCTCCAGAACGGCAGAAGACACACGCAAACTATATATTTGATGGAGTTAGCATCAGACTATATTAGAAATTCCTGTCACTGAATGGCAAAGCCACCACTCATTTTAATTTTATTTATTATTATTGGTGTTTGTGCACACACACGGTGGGGGACACACCTGCCAAGGCATGCATATGGGGGTCAGAGGACAACTTCTATGAGCTGATTCTCTCCTTCTACCTTGGAGTCTAGGGATAAAACAGGAGAGAGAGACAGAGAGAGACGGGGGGGGGGGAGAGAGAGAGAGACAGAGAGGGGGGAGAGAGAGACAGAGAGAGAGACAGAGACAGAGAGAGACAGAGAGACAGAGAGAGACAGAGAGACAGAGAGACAGACAGAGAAAGAGAGCGCGCATGAGCGCACACGAGCCTGCTACTCAGGGCTCAGGGGAGTCACAGGAGCTCAAGTGCAACCTGAAAAGGAAGCATGGTGAGCCTCATCTCAAAAAAGAATGGGAGGCTTGAATAAGCATTTATCAATGGAAGACATATAAATGACTAACATATACATGAAAAGATCGTGTACTATCATTAACAACAAGGAAAATGCAAATCAAAACTACAGTGGGGTACCACCTCACACACCAGTTAGAATGGCTGCTAATAAAAACTACAACAACTAATGTTAGTGAGAACATGAAGAAGCTGGCAACCCTGAACGGTGCAAAATGGTTTAGCTGCTAATGAAAACAGCATTGCAGTTCCTTAAAAGATTAATCCCATTTCTGGGTATATACCCCAAAAGACTGAAGTCAGGATCTCAAAGAAGTATCTTTAGCCTCTGTCAATAGCAGCTTTTTTTTTTTGTTTTTGTTTTTGCTTTTGTTTTTTCGAGACAAGGTTTCTTCCGTGTAGTTTTGGTGCCTGTCTTGGATCTCGCTCTGTAGATCAGGTTGGCCTTGAACTCACAGAGATCTTCCTGCCTCTGCCTCCGGAGCACTGGGATTAAAGGCGTGCCCCACCACTGCCTGGTGTCAATAGCAGCTTTAACTGTAACATTTGAGATTTTTTTTAACAGCCATGGTATGGGAAAAAAACCCTAAATATTCATGGATGGATGAGTAAAGAAAATGGGTATATAGTCAATGATGCTGTGATAAAAACACTAACTAAAAGCAACTTAGGGAAAGGATATGTTTTGGCGTATACATCCTGGGCCACAGTCCATTGAAAGCCAAGGTGGGAACTCAAGAGAGGCAGGAACTGATGCAGAGACCATGGAGGAGTACTGCTTACTGGCTTGTTCATCATGGCTGCTCCACCTGCCTTCTCACACCAACAAAGCCAGTTGCACAGGGTGGCACTGCCCAGTGTGAGCTGGACCCTCCCACATCAATAATTAATCAAGAAAGTACTCCATAAGCTTGTCAATGGACCAATCTGATGGAGGCAGTTCCTTAAATAGATTCCATCTTCCCAGATATGTCTAAGTTTGTGTCAAGTTGACAGAAACCACTCAGCATAGGAATATTTATTTAGCTTTTAGAAAGAGAGAACTTTTTCCATATGATAAATACGGATGAACCTGAAGGACACTGTGCTAAGTGAAATAGGCCCATCCACCAGGACAAACTACACATCTACTTATGTGTGGTGCCTAGTTAATAGCACACTTATTTAACAAGGTAGATCTCATGTTCTTCTCACAAAAACAAAACCCCAACCTCAAAAACCAAGACTCAAAACCGAACCCTGCCCAAAATTTAAAGGACTCCGACATTTCTAGTTGTGCTCTGCACGCTTGCTTCTGGCTATCACATACTACAAGCAGAAGTGTGATGTCCCACAACCATTTCACATCATATTCACACACTGAACACTGAATTCTGGGGAAGAGGGCATTAGTAAAGTATTTAACATCCATCTTCACGTAGAAAACATCGTGTTCTGCGTATACTCACACTGGGATTTGCTCCCCAAGGATCATGTGACAGCTACTCTACCCTTGCATGTCTGGCAGGGTAGTGCACATGCAGGAGCTGCTCACAAGCACTTGAGGGTGAGTGATGAGAAAATGGAGAGCATGCCAGGGAAGCTGAAGGGCTTGCCCTCAGATCTGAGAGACACTGTGGCCAACATGTTTCAAGACTGTTAATGTGCTTCTCCTTTAGTATGTTTAACAGGGACTTACCGTGGATACACAGAGTAGATCTTTTCTGGGTCACATGGACATGGGAGGGACTTCTATAAACAAGAGGCTGTTTCTAAGACATATCTGTCCCAATGAGATCATTTTAAAAATAATATTCTAGCAAATATGAGTGGGGAAATAAAAAACATCGTTAAATACCTTCACAAAAGGTAATTTGTACCAGAAAGGCAGTATCAGCAAGGGAAGTAAAATTGTGAGACTTGGGAAAATAAAACCAGACTACAAACTATCTTAGGACTAATGGAGAGATGGACCAGTGGTTAAGAACTCTGGCTGTTCTTCCAGAGGACCACAGCAGATGGCTCACAACTGCCTGTAACTCTAGTTCTGGGGTGTCTGATGCCCTCTTCTGGCCTCTGAGGGCTCTGTACTTATGTGGTGCACATGCATATAAGGAGGCACTCATAGAAACACATGAAATAAAAATAAATAAATCTTTAAAAGGCAATGGTTTGTGAGAATATGAATATAATGTGTTGCTTCTGAGTTAGGAAGAATAACTCTTGCCCCATGAACTGGCTGTGAAGCATAATACACAAGCCACCAGGACTCCTTGCAAAATGCTTCTTTCTGGGTTATTAATGACAGGCACAATCTTTCTGATCATCATAATGATCTAGCCTTGCACTTGGGGTATCAGAACCAGGTCCTCAGCCTTTAAACCCTCAGCAAGGTGGAGTAAGGGAGAGAGCTGTAGTGCTGGGTAGCAGAGAGGCCACTGCAGAAAAGTACAATGGGCTTCCAGACAGCGGAGGCAGAGTCCTGTCTGCTCACTATTGGGGGTCTCACAATATCTGATACACTACTATGCCAGGTAGCAGCAGAAACGAAGTTCTTACAGGGACCTTACAGGTGATTTTTCAAACCGCCCAGTTTCTGCTCATCAGACCTTTCCCTGTCTGACTGCAGAGGCAGAGAGAACCCCATTATGTACTGATCTTGACTATTTTTGTCGTCTCTGGCCCACATTCAAAGTGAGAAGAGAGGGAGTGTGCTTAATATAAAATATACATTGCAGTTCCTTTAACCTGTTTGCAGAAAAACTATTCCTTTAAAATCTCATGTGGGATACTCCATGTTCATATCCATAAAAGGATAGTACATTACTGCCAAAAATTAATGAGACACTTTAGGCTAACCACACTAATGAAGATGAGGCAGGAGGAGCTGGAGTTTGAGGCTAGCCTAGGCTACATTTTAAGTTCAAAGCCAGATGAAGCTATATAGTTATACGGTCACAACATTAAAAAAAAAAAAGCACAGAGATTAAAACATGATGTTATCATAGTTCTTGTTTCGTTTTCAAAAGTCTGTAAATTTGGTTATTTTAAAACAATACAGGTCCTCAGAAGGATTGTGTATTGAGATTTCCTGCTGTCATGAGAATTGGTTTCAAAATTACAGGTCCACCATGTCACACTGTGTACTCAGTAAGTCAGTCAGTCAGTCAACACTTCTTAAACATGTACCAGTTGCCAGCACTTTCCCAGATACGGCACAAAGGGAAGGAAGAGCAGAAGGAAGAGAAGGTGGTCCCACGGTTAGTGGTCCCAGTTAGTGGTCCCAGCATAAGGGAACGGGGAGGTGCATGACTGCAGGCAAAGAAACAAGCGCCTCTGAGCTACGTATCAAATGCAAGAGCAGAGGCCCCGTCCGTGTGCATCCCAGAGGGAGAGGAAAGACCTCTTCAGCGGAGTGTGGCCACTGCTGCCCTTCTGGTTACCAAGTGGCAGGACACTGTCTGCTGGCAACGTGCTTAAAATTTCTTCATAGAGAGGGTACTGAATCACTAACCTTATTATGTAAGGCTCCTGCTATGGTGTTATTTGAATTTTATCACCAATTCACACTTTAGGATTCATGTCTGCACGTGGCAACATTAAATCTATTAATACCTGACACCACTCATCCATTTAGTACGTGGAACTAAAATCAACCACTTACTACCGTAATGAATAAACCAAAGTCATATCATAAAGTACATGTTCACTGTAAATTCTCTATGCAGTGCTAGGGACTGAGTTCCGGGTCTTGCACATGTTGGGCAAGTGCTCTACTACTAAGCTATGCCCCAGCTTTATAACTGCTAATACGTTTTTCTTTAAGCATTTAAGTTGCCGGTGTAGCCAGGTTTCTGTTATTATTCTGTCTAATATTGATTCTTATGTTATACAACTTTTTGAATCAAGCAACTAACTAGACAAAACATTTCATAATTCAAATGGGAGGAAATAAAAAATGAAGAGGATTTCATTGTACTCTGTGATACATGAAAACTCAAATATTCTTATGTAAACCCCACTCTACCTGGGAGCTGAGTGGGAGCCCCCAGGATCATCGAAGGCTCTCCACCACACAGTGATCTCTACTACTAGGAAGTAGGTCAGGATTCAGTCACTCTTCTGTATAAATGAATTAATTGATATAAATCCAGAAAAAATAACCAGTCAGAGGTAATATGTCATAATATAAAAGTAGTGGCTATCATGTGCCTCCATGGACCAGGAACTTAAGTTTTCTACTATAGGAAGAGAGGTTTAGAGATATTAAGCATTTAGGCTAATTAAGCAATGGTACACATCACAAGCAAATGCCTGAGGGCAAAGGCTGTCTTAGTGCTCTTCCCAGAGCCTGGGAGAGTAGGATACAATGACTGTGGAGGCTGGGGCAGCTAGCTGCTTCTGTTTTGCTTTTGATATGTTTTGTTATGTTTTGTTTTTTCTACATAAGGTATTAGGATGGAGTAATACTTCTAGCATTTTTAAAAATTCGCTTTATGTAGTGTGTGCTTCTGGGGGCACAGGTACTCTGGCATGCATGGGGACCTGGCTCAATCCTTCCACTGCGTAGGTCCCAGACATGAAATCCTCGCCAGGAGCCACGGAAGCCCCTGTACCCACAGAGCCATCTCACCAGCTTGAACAGAATCATCCTTACGAGAAACTGAGTCCTTAAAAATACATACAATTTCTGGCCGGACGGTGGTGGCACACTCCTTTAATCCCAGCACTGGGGAGGCAGAGGCAGGCGGATTTCTGTGAGTTCAAGGCCAGCCTGGGCTACAGAGTGAGTTCCAGGACAGGCTCTAAAAGCTACACAGAGAAACCTTGTCTCGAAAAAAACCAAAAAAACAAAAAGCAACCAAACAAAAAAATCTATACAATTTTTATGTTAATTCAAAGAAAGTGTATATACATATTGAAACATCACATGGTGCCTAATATATATGTACAAATTTATGTATTAACTATAAATAAAAATAAAAATTATGGAGTAATATGTGATGTTATCATACATATACATGTCTAATATCAAATCAGGATAAACATGTCTCCTGTGACATTTAGTTTATTTTACTTTTTGGTAAAAACATGCAGAATCCCTTCTTCTAGCATTTTTGGAATATGCTCAAATTTTTACTGACATCTTACGATAGCTTTTATAGAATGTGGCATATTTATCTCTGAAATGATAACTCCCTAAGATATAGTAGCTTTCTATGATGTAAGTAACGATGGAGGGGAGGGGAGGGGAGGAGAAGGGAGAGGCAGGAGGGGAAAGGGGGAGAAAATGTTACATAACAGCAGAGTTCCCTTTTTATTTCCCTGTGATCTCCAATCCCAGGGTCCAGCTGCTCCGAATGGCTTCCGCCTTGGTGAATGCTTTCAGCAAAGGTAACTGGTGCTCTTGGATTCACCCCAAAATAAGAGTCGACAGCTGTGCACACCACCAGGCAGCATTATATAACAGTCTGCTCTAGAGGAGGGGGAAAAGCCCACCAAAGGGCTCTGTGAGGGCCTGAGGTTCCTCTGAACACACGCCACTCAGAAAAAGCCACCGGCAGGTCACATGACTGACAATCATCATGGAAACACTCCAGTTTTCCCACAGCAGACCTGACTGCACATGTGTACAAGAAGCAGTGCCCTTCTAAGTCAGCATCTGTGTGGGAGTGAACTCCTGCTGGGGGCTGGAATCCTTTCGGGGAGATTCTCTGAAGTCAAGTATGACCCTTTTTTCTTTTTGTTTAATAATGTTACTCCATAGGCACATTTTAAAAATAATGGGAGTTATTTATAACAGGAAGAGTCAAATTCTGAGAGTTCTGACCTTCTTAGTTAGTGATCCTAAAACTACGGAGACTGCTTCCCTGGCTCACAGGAGGCTCTTCCTAACAAGGACAGCGTTAAGGAGCAAGTCTCAGCTGGGCCTCATCTTCTAGCTCCAGAGAAGGAAGAAGTCTCCCACATTTTATGTGCTTAAAACAAAACAGACAAGAACTAAAACCAAAATCAACAAAAACAAGTATGCTGAGGCTAGGAGTGGAGCTCACAGTGTTTGCCTGGCATGTGCAAGGTCCCAGGTTCAGTCTCCAGCTGGGGTGTCTTTATAGTAATCTGGGTGGTGAGGGTCACACAATCACACAGCACACACACGACTTACTTCTTATAAAGCTATGTGAAAAGAACTAAAAGATATATCTACAGGAGAGGGGAAAGTATATGCTTGCTTATGTAAAATTTTCAACTTCCAAACAATAATGATAAAAAGCATTTACAGAACCTGATTTATCACTAAAATGACAATCTCACAGGCCTATTTTTGCCTAGTAAACCAGACTGAACCTTTTTGAAGATGCCTTGGAAGTCCCAGAATTTCTAGAACATGCAGATGATTCTTGCTTACAAACTTAATAGCCATTTTGGGGGCCATTTTCGTGGTAAAAGTCCTGTAAGACTAGGCTATAAATCACTCAAGCTCAGTAGCCTGCAGCATTTATTGCTTGTTTACTTGTTTATTTATTTATTTTTGGTTTATAAGAGGTTAAGTTTGGTTTATAATGTGGCTAAGACTGGATGTACACATGATTTCCATTTTTCGGTCAAGTTTTGATTTGCTGAAATGTCTCAATTCCATTTTAAAGCAAAATTATCAGTTGAAAAGTAAGGTTCATATGGTTAACGCCAAATGGTATGAAGACTACACTATTCCTCACTATAGAAAATGCAGAGTACATTGAGGCATAGTGTTTTTGTTTTTTAGCATGAGTAAAATAAATGCTGGTGTTAAAAATCAGAGTGGTTTATAAAGCTGGGATGAAGTCACTTGGGAGAGAGCCTGGTACATTCTATATGCCGAATAAATGTTCAAAAAGTTGAATAAATTAACAGATCAAAGACAGAAATTTCCAGCTCTAACACCTTTTTGCAAACAAATATTCCCATTCTAACATCAGCATTCATGATAATCTGTCTAAACTGAATACTCTTGAGTCTTAGACAACTTCTGACTATTAGGAAGTTACTACAGAAACGCTGGCTCATCTGCCTATTAAGTGTAACTAGGTCTCTTTACACATGACTTCACTTTGCATACCGCCTGAACTGGAATGCAAGGCCTTAACCATGCAGGAAGTACAGGCGAGATCTAGACACATCTCAGACCAACACACATGTCATCTTCATAAAAGAAGATTCAGATACACTGCATAAAACATGTTACAGAGTAATTAAAAACAACATATGCAGGGTGAAAGCCAACCCCGAGAAGGGAAGGGAAGCTGCCAGGCACAGCCTCTGTGGTCACAGGGCAGCTATTCTCCTTTTATCGTGGTCAATTTGTTAATGGAGGGAGGAGAGAAGACAGAAACGATGGGAAATGCATACCATCTGCTCACTCCAGATGCAACTGCACATGCCTGCTACAGCAAAGCCTTTAACCAGAATCGAATATGTAAGATCTAATCCCCTGAAATGGCCAACAAAGGTATTTAGACATATTGCAACACAGATCCATGCAATGCCAACCTCATGATCAGGAGACCTTGATCATATCAGTCAAGACTTACCAGTGTGTACACAGTAATTCAAGAGAGCATTAGCACAGCATCTGAGAAAATGGGGCTGGATTTCTATGAGCTCTATTCAGCCATTCCTTAAATAAAATCGGGATTTAGACATCTCTTTCCTTGAATAGCAAGAACATTTCAATCAAATCATCCTAATTTTTCAAAGGCATCAGAAGACAAGCCTCTAACATTGCACACTCTAAGTACTGAGCGTTCCTTATAGGAAAAGGCCAGAAACAAACACTCTTACCTTGAAATTGTGAACCTTTTCGTATTTTGGAATTTGTTCATTTTCTTTCAGAGTTGCTCTTCTAACAAGCGACGTCAACTGCGAATAAGCAAAGAGTTTCAGAGGTTGCCAGATTGTCACGGACGACTTCTGAGAACCCAGTTTCATTCCCAAGGCCGCTATCAGCAAATCTTGCTGCCGGCCCTCTTGTTTTGGTTTGTGAACTGTAGCTCTATTAGTTTTCCTCCCCGACCAAGACTCTTTGGATGGCATTTTGGAATTCAAAGGAATGAAAAACAAACAAAAACAAAAACCAAGAAACAAGCTTGCAGTGTAACTGACGGTGAACTCTGCTCAGCTACCACGTGAGCATGCTGCAGCCAGCTCAGAATCCTAACCTAGAGAGCAGCCAGCGGCCACGCCACACGCCGAGCCCGGGAGGTGCGGGAGGTGATGAAGCAGTTCTTCACAAGGCCGAGGAACACACAAATTCTCTCTTCCTTTCTTAACAGGGCTCTATATTTAAGCTTCTGGAAACTTAAGAGTCTGGAGAGGAAATCAGTCTGTGCTAACACACAAACCGTGCAGTGTCTCTCTTTGGGAGTCCTTTTAAAAAGGCAGTCAATTGTGACAAATGATACATTGCTGAAAGCTTTCTTCTCTGCTCAGTACAGCAAGGTCCATTCTGAATGAGAGATGCCTACATACAGCCTGCAGCCAGTCGCTAGCAACAGACAGCCTGCGAACTCACTTGCAGGAGGGGGCGGGGAGGGAGGGATTTGCAGGAGGAAGCGCGACTAGACTGGCCACAGTAAGAGACGAGACAACCAATGAAAACCCAGTAACAGTATTTAAGTGCTGTGTTCCTCAACTCACTCTGGTTCCCCCTCCTCTCGCACAAGATTTTTCTTGCTGGCTCAAGGAAAGACAAAAATTATGTAGGAAGGTAACGAGCAATGACTGAGTCATACAATAATGGCAGAGGAAAATTAGCACACAGCACCAGGTTTTTATTTAAGAGCAAAAGCAACCAAACCAAAACCTCCAGTGCCAGGTAAAATGTGAAGGGCCAGTCCGTGTCTTCCTTTGTGCATCATATGAGGTGTGAGCTGCTCTACTAAGGTGAATTTAGCCTTCTTATTTGTGCATTGTGGTGAGGCTGGTTAACTAAAATCCAGTTTTATTAAAGATGAACAAAAATGGCTGCATATTTTGATGAAAAAGAAAAGGAACTTAAGTCTTGCATTTTCATCCACAATAGACTGCATGCAGCACTGCTGATATCCTCTAGTGTAACTTGGTTCACACTATGTGTATTTGGTTGAAGAGCTACACTTAATCAATAACATCAATAAGCTAGTTTTCTAGTCTCAATACTTTTTGTTCAGAGTTTGAGGCCAGAGGAAGGGAGCTAAGACTAATCCCTCAGTTGCACAGAGCCCAGATGAAGTGTGGCTGTGCTTACCAGACCCTGGCAGTCTATTTGTCTGCAACTGCAGAAAAAGGGGCTGCTGGCTGGGAGACTCAAACCCAGTTCTACTCAAGAGCATGACTACAGCTCCCCAAGGGGCTATGAGAAATTCAGTCTGCCTCCCACACCCCTTTTCAAGACAGGGTCTCACTGTATAGCCCCGCCCATTCTAGAACTCACTATGTAGATCAGGCTGGCCTCAAACTCACAGAGATCCACTTGCCTCTGTTTCCCGAGTGCCAGGGTTAAAGGTGTGCACCATCATACCCAGCTTCAGGCTTTCCCATTTGGGTTTTCTAACCATCTCCCATCTGTTTCCTTGTGCTTGCTACACAATTAATCTTATGATGAATCTGAAAGTTTGTATTGATGTGAATTGGGGGTTGGAGACTGTAGCTTAGCAGAGAAGCATGTGTTTGGACTGTACAAAGACTTGGGTTTGAGCAGACCCAAAACAAATCAAACCAAACCAGAAATTCAGTCAACTAACCACTACACATTATCTCAGATTTCGTAAAATATACGAGGTATTCCACTGAAAATTCTAATTTAATGGAGATATGAGACGTCCTTCAATTATATCACAACATTGGAAGTAATGAGTGGTACTGGTGCCTGTGTGCATGTGCACCTGTAAAGGCCAGAGATCAGTGTTGGCTGTCACTGTGGTAGGTATAGCACCTTATTTTTCTAAGATAGCATCATCAATGAATGTGGAGCTCACTGATTTGGCCAGTCTTATTGGCCAATGAGCTTCAGGAGGAGCAGGGCTCTGTCTGTCTCTGATCCTTTGCCCAGACACACTCTGCCACATTCAGGTTTTATGTTTACAAAGAAAGTACTTTACCTCCCAAGCCATCTCTCCAGCCCCATGACTGACTTGAAAACAGGCCCAGTTAATCTCTTTTTTTTTTGTCTATATAGTCCCCTTTATTCTTTTTTTTTAATAGTAATGGAAATTTAATCCAGGGCCTCAGGCATGCTAGTCAAGTATCTCCCACCACATTATATTCCCAGATTCTTTGTATTAAAGGAAATTTAAGTAACTAAAAGACAAAGGAAGAGGGGCTGGAGAGATGGCTCAGTGGTTAAGAGCACTGACTGCTCTTCCAGAGGTCGTAAGTTCAACTCCCAGCAACCACATGGTGGCTCACAGTCATCTGTAATGAGATCTGGTGCCCTCTTCTGGCCTGCAGACATACATGCAGACAGAACACTGTACACATAATAAATAAATAAATCTTTAAAAAAAAAAAAGGGAGACATTAACATTTACTCTATGCATGGTTCAATTTCACAAATTCAGCCTCAGATGATCAATAGGAGATTATAAAACAATACTACTGAGAGGAGACACACTGGAAATAAGTTTTCTTGCCTGACATAAATGATTTGTTATGTGAGGACTAACTCCTTGGACATGTTCAGCTGAGAGTCATGTTAACCCAGTCCTCAGTAGGCATCAGATAAAAAAAAAAAATAAGACCCCAAAGGCAAAAGGAATGGTATTTGTTCTTTCAATGACATATAAAGGAAAAGTTCCTAAGTAAAGAAAACAACTAAAGGTGTAACCCAAGTGGTGGGTGTAGCACGAATTGTTAGAAGGTCTTATTAATAAAATCAAACCTGAAGCCAGGTATTGGGGTGAATGCTGGAAGATCAGAGAAGCAGAACAAGCCACAGCCACCTCACCTCGACAGTTCCTCAGCTGATCCTGTTTCCTCAGACTGGAAGCCTCTGAGTCCTCATCCAAATGGATCTCAGCTGAACTGCTGCTCAAAAGCCTAAAAGCTTAACCAGCCTAGTTCCTTGTCTTCACAACTTAAATACCTATCTACTTCCTGGGATTAAAGGCTCTTTTTACCACACCTGGCTGTTTCCATTGAGGCTTTGAACTCACAGAGATCCAGATGGATCTCTGCCTCTAGAATGCTAGGATTAAAGTCGTATGTGCCACCATTTTCTGGTCTCTATATCTAGTGGCTGTTCTGTTCTCTGACCCCAGATTAAGTTTATTAGGGTGCACAATATTTTGGGGAACACAATATCACCACAGGTGGGTTTTTCTGTTTTGTTTTTCTTGAATAGTTTGGCCAAGTTTCTATTATGTTCATATCGACCCTTGAGTTTCAGCTAAAATAACTAAAATTCAACTATGCACAAAAATATACACTTGCCCAGAAAAATGAATAGTCAGGTAAAGTGAATATTTTGTCTAGAGATAAAGTTTATTAAAGAGTTCTACTGTTTTTCTTAATTTTTCTATTAATCAAGACATGCTGGATTAATTACAGCATGGGCAGCAACTAACTCTTAAAGGAGATAGAAAACAGCACTGTAGGGTGAGTATGTACGGAGACACACACACACACACACACACACACAGAACTGTATCAAATAACTGCCAAAGGCTTGCCCAGTATTATGCCTGCAATATGAGAACAACTGCGCTACTTCTGCATTAATTTTGGGGACCAGCTTCAAGTAAGCGAAGTTCAGACTCTGAAGCTCTGAACCACTATCAATGCTCTGACGTTCTAGACAAACGTCTATCATTGTGCTCACATGTATCTGGCCACTGCTATCTTGTTAAGTAATAGTTAGTGCACTGTTAATTACGGCTGTAATTTGTCAGTGAGTACTTATGTGCCAGGTACTCTGCTGATTACATATACAATCTCATGAATGCACAGATAAACTTTGTAAGGCATACATACATTATCTTCATTTTGTATTCCAGAGAACTGACACCCACAGAAACGAAATCCCCAAAGCTGCATAGACAGCTAGGAGGAAGTAGAGCTGAGCTACTAAACAGTATGGTATATCCACACAGTTTTTGAGAAAACAAGAGGAACTATGGAATCTGAGGGGAGTTATTTTTCTGCTCATGGTGGTTCATCTGCTTATTTACTTTCAGTTTCAAAAGTTGGTAACAGACAAGAAATAAGAGTAATGAGAACAGTGAAGAAAAGGAAAAGTAACTGATGTTTCCTCAAGCTCAACTTGCAGACCATGGAGCAGGAGATGCTAACCTCAAGGCTCAACCCAAATACTCCTTCCTCCAGGAAGCCTTGGAAAACTTAAACTGATTCGGTGTGACCTTACTCATCTGTAAACCTAGAAGTCCTTTGCTTGTTTATTAACGATAAGATATTACATCCACCTTGTGAACTATAACAACCAGCCTGGCAAGATAGGCCTGTGATCTCAGCAGCAGCATGAATATTACGGGGTAATCCAAGTGCTTCTGTGTGAATTTCAGGCCCATTCCAGAAGAGAAAGTATGTGCCTGGTACTGTAAATCTGGCCAAGAACCTACAGTTGGGAGCTCCCGGGCCCCAGGGGTGAGCCTACTACTATTATTCTGCTAAGTGGCCACAGTATCAAACTGCTCTCTAAACTCATATGTCTCCCCTGTATGTAGATCAGTGCGGCTCTCAGACCTCATCAGAGACGTTTCTTTGTGCAATGGACAACGGTCAATGCAGAAACTTACAACTGGTCAACTTGCAGAGATTAAGTGCTTAGCCACAAATGGGACATCCATACCACAAATTCTATACCATAAAATACTTTATGCATGTTCTAAATCTGAGGTGTTTCTGGTAGAGTCTCCCTACATTGCACAGCATGACTTTACCACAGACTTGGGTCTCACTGCACATGTGAACTTTTTCACATGCCAAAGACTGCTATGTAAAACATGTATGTTGGGAATCACAGTATTTTTACTGTATGGCAAAGTTTTCTGTTCTTACAGAAACATAAAGGTTTAATTAAACAAATGACTTCCTACAGTCATTCTTCAGAAGGTATCAAATCAGTGTCTTTGGACTGTACTGAGTTAGAGAAGAATTACAGCCATCTCATTAGCATGTAAATTTGCCTTTCTTGTTAAGAAATGGTAAATTACATATATGAAAGAATTACTTTTATCAGTGGTATGACAGTAAGTATATATATTTATATTAAAATTTAAAAGTAATATATTAATATATAAGTGTTTGATATATAATAAATATATAATAAATCAAACATTTATATATACTTACTTTATATGTCTATATACCCAAAATTCTGTATAATTTTCTTAGGTGGAAAGAAGCTGCAAGCGGAAAAAGCTTAAGAAACCCTGGTCCATACCATACAGCATGCCTGGAGACTAGACTTTGCTTTTGTGTTATGGCCCTTACCCAATGCCCAGGGTCTAGCTCTAATCATATCCTTCCAAGGCTATTATAATGACAGGGATGCCAACTGAAGAAACAAGGTTGGAAGGGTCTGAAAAATGGGAAGGAAAGGAGACAGGATGTAGTCAGCAGTAAATACTTTTTGCAACACTGCTTACTGCTTTCCATTCACCAACTCTGAGAAGTATGCAACAATGGCAATCCTATCATCAAGTGAAGAAACTAGTAACTCCCTCAGTTATACAGCAGGAAGTAGACGGTCTGAAATCTGAATCCACGTCTTTAATCTCCAAGCTCCTTCTGTTACCTTCCATATGAGCGGGTGATAAAGCTCGGGGTGTTGGGGACACATGCTTTGATAGTCTCACTCTGTAACGTGAAACAGAAGGGAGCAGCTTCAGCGGGATCCAAACTTGGGGTACACGTGGTCTGTAAGGTCTTTCTTGGTGGAAGTACCAGGAGTGGTTAGCGTTCACTTAGAGCAGGACTTTCTGGCCTAACTTCAGATCTGACTCTGCCAATCCCTGACACCAACTAGTATCTCTGGGGTTTTACCTAAAGCAGCCCAATTACTCTCCTGAAGGACAGAAAAGGGGCAGCTTCCCAGCCTGCAATTTCTCCCTGTGCCCACCCTGCAGTACAGAGAAGAGAACTGGAGCAATGGGAAGGGGTGAGGAGGGAGGGCAGGAGAAGGAGTGCCGCATTCACGGCTGTGAATCAAAGGCTCCCAGAACCCCCCCCCCCTTTTTGTCCTCTGTGGACACTGGACCTGTGCTGGGCTGGCCTCCCACCCTCACCAAGTGGACCAGAACCAGAAGTGCAGCAGGGAGCCACGCACAAGTGCTCACTTTAACTCCATCACTAATTGGCTGGGGAATGTCCTGGGTCAAGTCTTTGTTTCCAGACATGTAAATTGATTGAAAGTATGCAACAATATAACACTGTCAAGAATTAAATGAGATAATATGTGAGAAGAATTTGCCATTATTTTGAGCCAATAAGTAACCAGTAAGTGGGAAGTTTCCCCTTCTTTCCTTGTACTCAAAGGCCCTTATTGCTGAGATTAGGGCTAGTGTTCTATGTGACTATGGCATGAATTAAAAACCCAAGGCCGTTGTCTTATACTATGTAAACTTCAGGACACACTGTAAGCCAGGAGCCCTCAATCTGTGGGTCATGGTCCTCATAGGGTTCACATATCAGACATCCTAAATATCAGATATTTACATTACGATTCATAACAAATTACAGTAGCAAAATTACAGTTATGAAGTAGTAACAAAATAATTTTATGGTTGGGGATCACCACATCATGAGGAACTGGATTAAAGGGTCAGAGTGTTAGGAAGGTTGAGAACCACTGCTGTAAGCAAGAGCATTCTCTAATTTTAATCTAACCCTATTGTGGCAATTCTAAGTTGTGAAAATCCTTATGCTCAGACTGAGCAATCTCATCGAGGCCTGCTCACAGGAAAAAAGTCTTAACAAGTGATTCCCACTGTCCTGGTCCACTTTCTGTTGTTCTGACAAAGACCACAACCAAAGCAACTTGGGGAGGAGAGGCCTTGTTTGGTTCACACATCCCTTCCTGATCCCAATGCATCACTGAGAGAGACCGAGACAGGAACTCAAGCAGAGCAGGAACTTAGAGGCAGGAATGGAAGCAGAGACCATGGAGGAGTGCTGCTTATTGGCTTGTTCTCCATGGCTTGCTCAGTAAGCTTTTTTTATACAACCCAGGGCCACCTGCTCAGGAGTGGCCTGCCCACAATGGTCTGGACACTCCCATATCAATTTTAATCAAGAAAATGCCCCCAGAGACTTGCCTACGGGCCAATGAAATGGGAACATTTTCTCAACTGAGGTTCTTGTTTCCCAGATGACTCCAGCTTGTCAAGTTGACAAAAAACCAACCAGCACATATACCAAATACAAATGACTGATTATGCTTCTTTTTTCATAAGTGTCTGTTCTTTAAGTAGGACTAAAGCTTAAGCCAAAGGAATAAATCTCCAACTACTGAATGTCAGGACTTATCTGTGGCAAGGGTGTTCTCTAGAAAAACCTTTTCCTAAGGGACCTCATGCAACACAAGGAGCCCTTCTCCGTAATATTCTGGCTACGTACATCATGGGTCCGACACACATTCTATCCCCAGAGCACCTGATGTCAGTATTCTAGCTGGCGTGCCCTGTGACCTGGGGGAGTAGTGAAACTATTAATTTCTGAATGATCAGGAATTAAAGTTTCTGGTTCAAGTATAGTGAATCTTGCAATTTCTACAGATTGTAAACACCGAGGAAAGTTATAACACAAAGATTGGTAGATTCACACAAATCTCAGTCCAATATTCAGATGAGTCTTACCTTCATCCCCTGAATTATAACCTGTAGTCTAATTTTTCTCCATGAGAGACAAGAGTAGAAGATATCCCGGGGTACTACCAACAACATGTAGTGGTTAAATGTTTTACATGCATGATGTCATTTAGATATCAAAGCAAGCAAATAAGACAGATGTGTCAACTGCCATTTACAGATGAAAAAAGAAGTTCAGAGATTAAGAATCTTGCTGAAGGCCATACTGCTTTAAGATGTGAAAATAGGGCTTGAACTCAGGTCTCCAGGACTTCAAATTCTCTTTTTTTTTCTTGACTACCTTGGCTCTCACAGTATCTATTTTTCCCCCTTTGGTTTTCTGGGATAATGTTTCTCTATTTAACAGCCCTGGCTGTCCTGGAACTCACTTTGTGGAGCTCCGCCTGCCTCTGCCTCCTGAGCGCTGGGATTAAAGGCGTGCACCACTACCACCCAGCTCTCATAGTACCTGTTTTTAAAATGAATTATTGAAAGGTTAGTACAAATCCTAAATCATTTCTCTTAAGCACATTATATCACTAGGCATTTACAACTGTTACATGTGGATTGTGGTGTCTATCAGATTCCATGTGGAATCAAAATTTCCAAGTGGACTTTAAGTCAGACATTAGAGACTTCCAGTTTAGGAGTCTTAAATTCCTTAAGTCATGTTCAGATTAATAAATATTTATGTTTCACAGGAAGCTTCCTTTTTGCTGGGTTGCTAATGTTTCAGTCACTGCAAGAGTCAGATTATACCTTCTAACTCAGTCTTCATTACAGAGCTCCTGTAGTAGTAACCTAATATTGATCAAAACCTCATCTAATATCTAAACAGATAAGGTACATCGTGTCTCATGTTTAAGTGTTTGGTCAGTCAAGGAGCATGTTAGAGCCGATGGTATTAATAGCAGTGATGCTAGTGTAGAGTATTTTATATGGCAATGGTCAGAGAGGTCTGAAGGTACAAGTTTCACTTCCTTAAACACTGATACACAAAGAAGGGTCCTTAGGAACACAATTCAGACATGATCACTCTATGTACACTCCTCTGTGCTGTGACTCTACTATGCTGCATGCTTTACAGCAAGATGATGTTTAAGAAAGAAAACTAGGGGCTGGAGAGATGGCTTAGAGGTTAAGAACACTGGCTGTTCTTCCAGAGGTCCTGAGTTCAATTCCCAGCACCCACATGGTGGCTCACAATCATCTGTAATGAGACCTGGTGCCCTCTTCTGTATACATAATAAACAAATCTTAAAAAAAAGAAAGAAAGAAAGAAGAAAAAAAGCTAGATGTGGGAGGATCCAGCCCACTGTGGGTGGTGTCATCCCTCAGCAGGCCATCCTGGATGGTGTAAAGTGGGCTAGGCAAGCCAGTAAACAGATCTCCACCATGGCCTGTGCATCAGTCATTGCCTCCAGGTTCCTGCCATGATCTTGACCTGACTTCCCTGGATGGACTACAAACTTTAAGATGAAATAAACCCCCTCCCCCAAAAGAAATAAAACTAGCTTCCTTTTGGGAACTTCCTGAAAAAAAAAAAAACAAAAAAAAAAAACAAACAAAAAAAAAAAACAAAACCTCTTATATCACATCCACAATATTTTATCTTATGAAATTCTTCCAGTTCAAAGGATCCTAATGAAATCAGAGAACACTTTAGCAACCCTTAATTTTGATGCTCTACTTCATGCCAGAGACAGTCATTAGATTTTTTACTTGTATGTGTGGTGTCTCAGGAAATCAAGGCCTGCATATGAATGGTGTATTAAGAAAAGAAGGAACCGAGAGATGGCTCTGCAGCTGACTGCGCTGGCTGCTCTTTAATTCTCAGCACCCACATGACAGCTCACAACTGTCTGTAACTCCAGTCCAGGGGATCTAACACCCTCACACAGACATGCTTCAGGAAAAACACTAATGCACATAAAATAAAAATAAATAATTCATCAAAAAATATATACAGAAAGTCAGCTTGAAATGACAGGCCCTCATGAGGCAGAACAAAAGATTAAAGTCTGATTTAACTTATTTTCATGGTATTTTGTTGTTATCTAAAAGCACCTACCCACTGATGTCCTTCTCTACAAAGGACATTATAGGGAGACAGTCTGAGCAACTGGAGATCTGAAGCTAAACTGGTATCTGGCAGGGGGCGGGGGGGGGGGGCAGTACCTCACTATCTCCCCCAAAGATGCCCTTCCCAGCAAAGGCTGGTGAACAGGGATAAGCATGCAGAAGGTGCAGGGGACCTTCCTCAACAACCCAGAATGTATCCAAGCATGTTTAATGCAAAGGTGTTTTCAATCACCACTCCATAAAACTGCTGCTCTAGGAAGACAGGTGGTATTTACCTTTGGGTTTATGAATGCCAATAGAACAGGCCTGAGTGCATGGGGTAATCCTTGAAAAATCTTTCTGCCCCAAGCCTTACTCTATAATCATGTTCCATATCCAGAAGTAACCTGCAGGGCAGTAATCCCATTCTAGTCCTCCTTCATAAGAATTGTAGTTACTGTATCCTTCTGACAATCTACTCACTCAAAACAATATCCAGGCTCAGCTTTTATGCTGCCCCACAGCAGGGCTCTTTTACAGAACTTAAGATTCCACAAGAATTTTTGTTACACAGGTTATTTCATTCTGTTCTCACATACTTTTTTTTTTTTTTCAGATGGAAAATCCGTTGATATTAAGGCATTTGCTTAGAAGCAGAAAATCAAAGCAACCACGATGGAAATCCAGGCCTCATGATGTCATACCCTGCCTTTCTCCTCTCTGCTGTACTTCACTGAGATACAGGGACATGATTGACACTGAACTGTAAGTGAGGCTCAGTGTGACAGAGAACCATCAGCAGAAATAGCCACAGCTGAAAATAGCCATCCCGACTGAGTTCTAAGCTTGACAACTGGGTTACAGCATTCAGAGTGAAATGAATGGTCAGTGTGCTAGCCAGCTATCTGCTACTGCAACAAGACGTCCAAGAACCAATTCACAAGGAAGAAAGGGTTACTTTGGCCCCCTGCTTTTGAGGCATCGGCTCAGTTACTTGGTCCTACTGCTCTGAGCTTATGACAGCAAGTAAGCCAGTCTACCTCATGCCAGCCAGGAAGCTAGCGGAGGTTCTAACATCCCCATCTAGACCATATACCTACGGGCCTAACTTCTATTAGCCTCATCTCCTAAAGGTTCCCCACTTCCCAATACTGTTATGGCTGTGGACCAGGTTTTCAAAACATGGGGCTTTGGGGGAAATTCTAGTCCAAATTAAAGCAGGTAATCTTGACAATTAACTCCTGGCACTTTAAAAGCCTTTGGAAAAACAAAAAACAAAAACCATGATTTTGCCTACGGCAGGCATCGTGACGTATTGACTGTACTTAGTCACATGTGGTCCCTTGTTATGTGTCAGAGTTTTAGGGAGAAGTATTACTAAGCTGAGCATCTTTTTTGTTATTACACCTTTTTTTCCTGTTTCTTGAATGAAAACAAGACTGTTCTCCAATATGATCAATTAAAAAAAGTAGTCAGCTAATCAACTAAGAAGCTACCTTTAAAAATGTGTAAACTTAGGGCTGCAGAGATGGCTCAAAGGTTAAGAGCACTGACTGCTCTTCCAGAGGTCCTGAGTTCAATTCCCAGCACCCACATGGTGGCTCACAACCATCTGTAATGAGACCTGGTGCCCTCTTCTGGTCATACATGCTGTATACATAATAAATAAATCTTTAAAAAAAAGTGTGTAAACTTAGCCAGGCGGCGGTGGCGCACACCTTTAATCCCAGCACTCAGGATCTCAGTTCCAGGCCAACCTGGTCTACAAACTTTGGACAGGCTCCAAAACTACACAGAGCAACCCTGTCTCGAAAAACAAAAACAAAACAAAACAAAAAAATGTGTAAACTTTCCATTACCCCACTAAATAGACATTATAATGTATAGGACAGCAAGCCATTCCAATTGTATGGACAAAGCCTAAACAGAGATTCTATATTGACCAATATAGAAATTACATAAATTAAGATGAATTTGTTTTTAAAAAATAATATAACACTGAATAGAGATCAGATAGCCTGAGAAATATTTTATATAGCCCACAAATTCATTAAATAAGGATACTGAAATGTCTAACACATACAACTGCAATAGTAAGCACTCATGAATTACATTCAATCAACAAGTATCTCACTGAGTATGATAGGCTGTGGTTTCCCCAGTAAAACTGGTGAATAACCAAGTACAGGGCCACATGCTATCTTCACAAGGGCCAGATATTAAAGAGACAAATATATGTTTCATGAATTAATTATATTTGGAGTACATATTAGTAGATAACAGGTATTTTCACCCTATTAGTTCCCCAATCCCATTTTCTAAGAAAGCCTGAATTTGTCCACGGGTCTGTTTACATTCCCCTTCCAAGTTGCTCCACCCTCTCTGGGAGCTTCTGGACAGCTCACTTCCTTCCATCCCTCTGTCTAGATCTGTCTCCTTCCATGACGGGTGTGCTTTTAAACACTCTCAAAGAGCAAACAACCGTATAGT
Organism: Peromyscus aztecus; assembly: GCA_902168405.1. NCBI lineage: Eukaryota > Metazoa > Chordata > Mammalia > Rodentia > Cricetidae > Peromyscus > Peromyscus aztecus. The sequence continues at coordinate 77,083 of CABHPQ010166671.1, forward strand.
GTGTGATCACCTCATACAGTCTTAGCAGAAATAATGTAGACAGGAGGCTGCAGTGTAGTCAACCTAGCCACTTTACCATAACGAGTTAAACTATTTTTTAAAGTAAGTAAAGCTTAGTGTTATTTATAATTTGGCTCTTGAGTCAGATAATGCATAAATGAATCTCAGATCAACTTAACAGTGATCTAAGATCTTAGGAAAGGGATGAAATAACAGATCTTAGATGAGTCTCTCATAAGGACTGTAGGTAAGTCTGTTTCTTTTTCCTAAAACAGGATTGATGAAGAGCACCTCTCCCCAGCAGAGACACTGGGAGACTGCACATGCTGTTGGGATACGTAGCATGTACAGCATGCAGGGAAAACCTGTGTTTTTAGTCCCAAGGACACAGCGTGCGTTCCAAGCTCCGAGAGAAGACGGGAGGGTGCTGACAGGGGGAACACCACCAGAACTGCTCTCATCCCTTTAACACAGTGCTTAGGAAAGGAAGCACGAATACACGGGGCCGAGAACCATTACTCCAGCCTCCTATCTGTGCACTGTTGGAACACACTGAATAGAAAGAAAATGCTGCACATCAATGTACTTTTGTTTTACAGCTGTTAGTGAAATCCTATGGCTGCCCAGGGCTACAAGGAAGAAAGGCTTTAAAAACACTATTTCCTCATTTGACAGTCAATATGGCTGCAAAACAATGAACTGGAAACATGTTGGAGAGAAAATCTGTGATGACAGAAGTATCTTAGCAACACTGCTGACCAAAGGAGACACTGAATTGAAAATATTTGTAGCACTGAGGGAGCATGAGCCACCTGAAATAAGAAGAATGTGTGGCATTCCTGAACTGCAGGTCTCATTTCTAAAGACTGTTTACAGGACCAAAAATTTATTTTTGGAATAAAATTAAAGACTAACAAAGTTCTAGGAAAATTCCTTCATGAGTAGAAACTGAGAATGAATCTTAAGACAAGATTGGAAGGAAAAAGAATGTGAGCACTGCTTATCCTTAGCAAGCAGAGTTCCAGGTTTGACCTTTTTTTTTTCTTCTATAAACTCAAGCCTACAATTCATTCTGGGATGAGATTATTTGATCCTTTTCAAAAGCAAGGAAGATACTGAAATAAGGACAGGACCAGCTAGAGAATGTAAGTGGATGCATTTATTACATTTTTCACTGTCAAATACCAAACTATGTTATCAGCTGAATGTTACAAATGTTGACATATTTTACATCATATCTAAAATTACACTGATAATATCAGAATTAATCTCACCAGAAAAGCCCCTCATCTAGTAGAGAGCTTTCAAATTCTCATTTGAGAACCAAAATGGCTACAAAACAATAAACTGAAAACATGTAGGAGAGAAAATTTGTGGTAAGAGGTGTATCTTAGCAATGTTCTCATTTTTATAAGAGCCAGTTCTTTAAGATACTGAGCACAGGGTTTAATGTATTACATCATACCAAAGATAGTGTTTCTAATGAATAATAGTGAGCAATGAACCTGGTGTTTGTCAATGCTCAGCAGCACTGCAGAGTGTGACGTCACTTAGCCTTGGTTCTGAACGCACAACATGTACACTTTGTACTGTGCATGAAGCCCAGCAGCCACACATAACAAGAAATGCTGCCTGAAATCCTCTGGCTCAGAGAGAAAACTACTATACCCTTATATTCCAAAGGTTCTGCTCTTAAAGAACTGTAATGGTTTAGTTATGGAAACTTCAGCATCTAAGAACCAAATTAGTATGTCTTTGGGTTATATTGTGTTAGAATGGTTGATTTTAAAAGCTGCCATTTGGGCTGCTGATGGGTTCAATGGAAATAAATCACTAAATGAAGTTTGGCCTGGGGATTAGGCAGAAGTACCAACAATTTCTGAAATGGCCCTAAACAGAAGTATTTTTGCATTCTGGACTATGAGTTTGTGGGAGGTGGCATTCTCAGCACTAATGATCAAAAGCAAAATAGAATTATCCCTGGAAATGCTAAAGATGGTCTAAATCCTTTTGCATCACGCATTCAGCCAAGATTTATGGAAAAATAAAGTACATTCACCTTATTAGTAGGCAAATATGCTTTAGTCTTTAAGAAGTAGTAAAATTATATATACCAAAAAATCATTTTAAAATTAATTTCTCTATGACTTATCAGAAATGCTTGACTTGTAGGTTAGTAATATACTTATATATGAGGGGCCATTCAAAAATGTTTGGGTGAAATGTGGTCACGTTAGAAAAGTTGAAGAAGTTCTAATCTGGAAAATAAATGAAGAGAGTGAAGAGAGCCTTCCACTTGGGGAAAACAAGACAATAACAAACTGCAAACAAACAAAAACAAACTTTCCAGCAATTCAAGTTTGGCAAGTTTGTATCTGCTATCCCAAACCCAGCATTCCTGCCACTTAACAGACTACTCTGAAGAGCTGGAGATCAACACAGGTGCTTTCTGAAACTATATAAAAGGTGTCAACATTTGTAAGAGCCGGGTAACTCAGAGAGTCAACCAGCAACTTCCAAATGACCGATATACACGTTACAGAATCATGCACAGTGGGCAGATCCACTCAAAGCTCAAGACACACCAAGAGGTTCCAGTACAACTAAGTAAGACACCGAAGGGATTTCTGATTCCATTTGGAAACAAATTTATTATGGTATTGTATCAAAGAGAAACATCCTCTACTCCCTGAAAAAGCTACTAAACCATTCCCCTATTCAGGTGCAGCTAGGTCAGATTTTCCTCTTCTACTCCAATCAAAACAATGTGTCACCATGAACTGGATGAAGAATCATTTCTGAGAACCCCTTCCCCTTAGGAGCAGTTCAGTCTGGAGAGATTTACAGAAATGTAAAGCAACAGCATTCTTTTTGTTTGTCTGTGTTTTCAGACAGGGATTACTCTGTAGCAGCCCACACTGGCTGGAACTCAATATGTAGCATAGGATGGCCTCAAACTCAGTGGAATCCTCCTGTCTCAGCCTCTGGGCAGGCATGCACTACCATGACTAACTTTATAATTCCATTTTCTAATGCTCTTTGTTTAATCAAATATTATAATAATAATGTCATCATGTTGCCAGGTAATTTTATTATTTCCTTGAAATAATTATTTTTTAAACCTGTTTTAATTCCCAGTATAATATCAACAGAAAGAAGCCATAGAAGCAAAATCCCTTAACAGTTTTCAATAATTTTAAAATATAATATAGATCTGAGTCCAAGAAATTTGAGAACCACAGACTTAGCTTTTCTTGTGCAACCAAACTACGTGTGCAAACAGAGAGGTCAACACATTCCCCAGACACAGACGATGGCTCCATGTGAGTCTACTGTGACATTTCTGCAGGCATGTCTACTTTAGGCTAAGCTCGGAATGAGAACACTGCTAAGGACAATGTGCAGGAGTTGGTTCTCCCCTGTCATATAGGTCTGGGATTGAGCTAAGGTTGTTAGTAATGGTAGCAAGTGTTGTTACCGTCTAAGTCATCTCACTGGCCCTGCTTAAATATGTTCATAAAAATAAAATGACTGAGCTCGCCACTACGCCTATGTATTTTAGCATGACATGGCAAGAGGCGGCAGATAAACCTTGACACAGTTCCTATTCCTTTGGCTGCTGCTCACTTCTTTCTACCAATATGCACAGTTCTCCAAACCTTAAGAAACATCTCCAGAATGTGACCATAAAACTATTAAAAGTCACAAGAGTCCCTAAATCCTGCTTGCTAAGAAAGTAGTTCTAGATCATGGGAGGACCAACCTACTCTAATCAAGATACACTGAAATCAGTTGTAAAAACAAATACACAAAAGATTTAACCTATTTTTAAGAAATTGTAACAAGGGGTTTGAGGTGTAGTTCAGCTGCGAGAGTGCTTACCTAGCATACATGAAACTGTGGGTTCGATCCCCAGGACCATATAAACTGGACAAGGTGGACAGGATATAATGTACTTTGAATATATTCATCCCTAGTACCTTCTCCCACCCCCTTCCTCTACCTAGGTAGTCCCTCTTTTACTCTCATAGATTTGGGGTGGCAGCAGGGTGAGGGTGACCAATGAGTGCAGTAAGGTCTGTGGATCCTTCTGGAGTTCTCATAGTTCATCTGTGAGCAACAAGGCAAAATCACATGCTGCTTTGCACTAAAAATACTATTAGCCCTACAGGTGAAGAGGTGGCTTCCCTTTCCAAACTTTAAATGTAGATTTTGCCAGTAGTGATAATTTCCTCACCAAACCCTAAAGACTGTGAAATGTCAATTGTGGGTGAATTTCTAATAGCTTCTTTCCCAACCTTAGTTTATTTGCTCAATTGACCTAAATACAGAAATCTTCCCCAAACTTTAGCTGGCTTAGAAATTGCAATTTGGCATTCTTTTGGCCTCATTCATTTGAGCTGAAGAACTGATGGGTTTTATCTTTCCCCTTCCTCTTTTCATCTGGCTTCCCCAGTGACTTTCAATTACTCTCCTTTCTACAGGTCATAAAATAGAAGGACAGATGAAAATCACATAAGTAATTTCCCAGGCTTCTCTGAAGTTTCCCTCCATCATCACAGCATAGGATTCCTCAGTATGGCCTCCACGGACTCAATATATGACTGACAGTACGAACACATCCCATACAGAAATGCACTTAGTCATCATCCACACAAATTATTCCACAACAAAAGGACAATTTTTCTAGAGCTCAGATGCTTTACCTGAAATGGTGACTGGCCTTCCCTATCTTGCAGGAACATTTCAAGGGTCCTGAGTTCATACAGGAAAAACATACAGTATAAAGTTTAGCTGAATAACTATGCTTTCCTTATGTCTCCTGATGGATTTCTATTAGGACCTTGGATTTGGGTAAATTAAAAAAAATACTTATTTATTCACTCTTTGATTAGTCAACAACTGTTTATATAAAATTCAAGGTACTGAATCAGAAATGAAATAATACTGAGAGGTTAAAGCCTTGAAATTGGGGTGAACTGGCATAATTTTGTGTTTAGTTTCTGTGATCTGCTGGCTATTGTAGTAGCAGACTCAAACTGAAGTTAGTTTAACTTAAACAGTATTGAACTCGTATTTTATAGATGATACAGGCGGCTTGCATCTTGCTCTCCAAATGTCTGTTAAACATCTAGAAATAATGAATAAATTTTTTGAGCCAAAACTTTGTATATTTTTTTCTTCCTCCAGAGTCTAGCCTGTTTTTCTGCAAACAGGAGAAAAAAAAAAAAACAAATGCTGAATTAAATGAAGTTAATTTTGAAAGATGAGAGTTAGCTCATGGAGGCTTAAAGAGAAATGGGGTTGATAGCCTTGCCTTCTTTAGTTTGTTTAAATTCAAGGTAACTTCTAGTTTACAGGAAGGAACCGTTTTATGGATGGTCCAGGAAGACTGTTTAGAGACCGAAGTCTGAAGATATTTATTAGTGGCTGAGGAAGGAGAGCATTGACTTAGTTGGACTAAAGAAAACAGAGAGTGTAAGGGCAGTGGTAGCTCATGCCTTTAACCCCAGCACTCTGGAGGCAGAGGCAGGTGAATCTCAGAGAGTTGGAGGCCAGCCTGGTCTACAGAGTGAGTTCCAGGACAGCCAGAGTTAAACCCAGAGAAAGCCCATCTCCAGAAAACAAAACAAAACAAAACAAAACAACAAAGAAAGGAATTTGAATGATGATAAATGGATTCAACAGGAGAGGTTCAGTCAATATCCCTGACAGGCCAGGAGCACCAAGTTTGCGTCTTATCCACAAAGAAAGGATGGCTGGGGAGTAGCTCACACCAAACAGCAAATGTTAAAGAAGATACCACACTTTAATGATAGTTACTAGAAAGTTATTAGATAAAGACCCAGCTTCCCTTTCTGTGGGAATAAGATAGGAAAGGTGAGACTCAAACAAATAATTTCCCAGGCGCCACTGGAGATAGTTACAAGTATCATCATGTTATTTATTGAGAGAAACTACTTTCTTGATGAAGCAACTAGGAGATTTTTGATGTTTTTGTGAACTGAAAAGACAGAGCATAGAAAAGATGATTTCCCAGAGAAACCTGAAGCTATGATTTTAGTACAAATTGGGGATTATGTAGTATCCAGGTAGACCCGAGAGCAATAATGCCCATGTGGCTAGTGTTTTACATTTTCAAGGAAGACCACATTACAAACTCTCATCAAAACTTATACTAGGGGCCAAAAATGGTTCTGTGGTTAAAGGTACTTGTTGTTCTTGCAAAAGACCCAAGTTTGATTCCTAGTACCCATACGGCAGCTCAGAACTGTCTAAAACTCCAGTTATAGGAGATGTGACACCTTCTTGTGAACTCCACAGACATCAGGCATGCATGCGAGCAAAACACACATAAAATAAAATTAATAAATCTAAAAAACCCCAATCTCCTATTAATCCATGCAGTGGCATCTGTAAACTGCCCTCAGATTGGGATGAATTGAGATTTAGGAAGACCAAGGTAAAGGGCTGTTCAAGGTCCTGTAACTGATACACAGTGACCAGACATGCTCCTTGAAAACAAACCGACTGTGCTACATTAAGCAGAGTATCTTACAGAGGATAAACCACTTTCAGAAGTTCTGTGCACCAGTTGTAGCTTTCTTATAAATCAGCTTGGTACTCAGCAACCCTAGCACACTGGAGAGTTCTGTGAAGGGTGGTTCATAAACTGAGCTGATCCTTGAAGAAGCTACAATGGAAACTTGGACATGTAAATTTGTGGGGGAATGAGGTGGATGAAGGTAGGGTTAAGAGAGAAGAGGAGGAAGAAGCTAAAACACAGTATGGTGCCACACATCTGCAATCCGGGCACTTGAGAAGTGAAGTAGGAGGATCAGGAGCCAAGGCCACCCTGGGCCACATGAAAACTCTGTCTCTGTTTCCTGGTTGTTTGTCTGCAGGTATGCCTGTGCATGCGGTATCCGGAAGACAGCACTGGTCCTTAGGGACTGGAGTTACAGATGGCTGTGAGCCATCATGTGAGGACTGGGAAACAAACCCAGGTCTTCTGGAAGAGCCATCGCTCTTAACTACTGGGCCATCTCTCCAGCCACAGGCAGGATGAAGAAAAGGAGTAGATTAAACAGATATAAGAAAAAGGGCCCGGTGGTGGCACTTAATCCCAGCACTCAGGAGGCAGAGGCAGGCGGATCTCTGTGAGTTTGAGGCCAGCCTGGGCTACAGAGTGAGTTCCAGGAAAGGCACCAAAACTACACAGAGAAATCCTGTCTCAAAAAACCAAAAAAAGAAAAAAAGAAAAGAAAAGAAAAGGAAAGAAAGAAGGAAAGAAGGAAAGAAAGAAAGAAAGAAAGAAAGAAAGAAAGAAAGAAAGAAAGAAAGAAAGAAAGAGAGAGAGAGAAAGAAAGAGAGAGAGAGAGAGAGAGAGAGAGAGAGAAAGAAAGAAAGAGA
>CABHPQ010166672.1:0-18403 GCA_902168405.1 Peromyscus aztecus
AAGCTAAGGGGTGTTAGGGAGCTGCACCCTTAGTTTGGGATAGGAAGAGTCAAGGTAGCAAAGGATATAGATGTGTTGCATTTGCTTGGTTCCTGAGTCAAACAATTAGAATTCCTGTATGGAGAGTTCAAGAGGTGAAAGACCTCTGTATTCTCTCTTTCCACAGCATCAACAGCTTGTATTTCTCTTTGTTGAGGACTTTGTTGTTGCTTCCTCTCATCTGAAAACAGTCTATTAATAATTTTACCTTGAGCAAGTGTACACATTTAAAATGACAGCAAATTAATGTGCAAATATGAACTTGATTAAGAATAATTCAGAAAGATAATATTTTATAGAATTATTTGTAACTGTGATCATACTTATTTTGTGTGCTTGTAATATCATAGAAGGCAAAAATTGAGGTGTGTGTGGGGGGGGCCGTGTGAGGGCTAGGGACAGGAGTGAGGAACCTCACTTTACTGGGTAATTGGAGGCAAATCAAGGCCATATTTCCTGTTAATGGTGTTTAAGAGCTACTTGTTGGGTTAGTGTTTCCTGAAGGAATGCATTAGTTAATAGTAGGGGTTAAGTTCAGTAGTTAGTCATTTTACAGTTTTTTTCAGTGACTAAAGTGTGTGATTTTTTTTTTGTTGGAGCTAATTTTTAATCAGTTCCAATTGTTTTCCTCTGTATGACAGTGACGTCTATTTTACTGGTTGTATTGAATGAGATAACACATGCAGAGTCCTCAACATAGTTCACAGCATTCAGCCAATTATCAATAATTCTTAGGTTATTATCACTTGTTAGAATTAGAATACTCTAATTCTGACTCTAAGCATTTTATGTTTCTGAAAAGCTAGGTGCAGTTTGATAAATATTTTAAGAGTACGCCAGAATCTTACTATCAAAAGGAACATTTTATAACTAAATTATTAGTTAACAATAAATACTGTTCAGACTGCCTGTCTAGAGCCTCCCATGTGGAGAGGGATAGTGAACATTGGATAGGTGATTTTGGTTTGGGGAGTTCGAAAGTTGTACTCAGAGCAATCAGAATTTGTAGGGAGTGACTGTCCAGCGTTTGGAGTGGAGGTGAGGAGCAATGAGAATAGGGCGGTTTCATTGAGAGAGAAGGGGCTGTGAAACGGAGTAAAAGAAAGCTGAATGAAGTGTAGTGATGGGAGGAAGAGGCTTCCCTGAGAGTCCTAGTGGAAAAAGCTTGGTGTCCTCAAGGAGGCAAGAAATGTTCAGTGACCGATGTAGTAGACAGTGTAGTTGTGTGGCCAGGTGAGGAGAATAGACAGGGCAGATGTGGCCTTACAGTTCCTGTCTATCCCCTAGTCACAGGAGCTTGAATTATTAGCGTGCACAAAGTGGGGGATTCGTGTGAAAGTCTGCATTTCTGATTTTTCCCCAAAGAATTTGAGACTAGAGCAAGCAATACTCAAGTGTGTGTTTTCAGATGGCTGACGGTCCCACTGGCTCCCTCTGGCTCTCTCCTGACCTGCTTGTGCTCTGTATTTTATGTCACTCACTTAAGGTGTCACATAAGTAATATAATAAATCAATACTTAGCCTGCTGGTAGTTAGGTTTGCATCTCTAGGTTGAATCCAAGGGTCTGTTTTGGTCTACATCCTGAGTAGCCTATGGGAAGTCACTGAAGCAAAGGAACACCATCATTTTGAAATTGAAAAGTAAAACCAATTCCTTTAGTACAGGAGGACAACCAAGATTTGAGAGTCTGCTGTAGCAGGTCTTATTAATAAAATCAAACCTGAGGCCAGTTATTGTGGTGAATGCTGGAAGATCAGAGAAGCAGAACAAGCCTCAGCTACCTCACCTCGCCAGTTCCTCAGCTGATCCTGTTTCCTCAGACTGGAAGCCTCTGAGTCCTTATCCCAATGGCTCTCAGCTGAACTGCTCTTGAAAGCCTGAAAGCGTAATCAGCTAAAAGCTTCTAGTTTCTGGTCTTCACACCTTATATACCTTTCTGCTTTCTGCCGTCACTCCCTGGGATTAAAGGCTCGCTTTCTGGGATTAAGAGTCACCATGCTTGGCTGTATCCTTGAACACACAGAGATCCAGGTAGATCTCTGCCTCTGGAATGCTAGGATTAAAGGCGTGTGCTACCACTGCCTATCCTCTATGTTTAATATTGTGACTGTTCTGTTCTCTGACCCCAGATAAGTTTATTAGCATGCACAATATTTCGGGGAACACAATACCACCACAGTCTACGACACAGAATATTGACTTAGGCCATAGTAGGAGTACTAGGGAAGAAGAGAAATTAGTGGAGAAATGAAATTGAGCTAAGTTTTAGAGATTTGTGGTTGGCTAAATATAGAGGCTAAGGTAGGTCTAAGGTCTTGGATTAATACAAAAGTTTATTCTCTTAATGCCTTTTTAAAAAATTTATATGTAAATTTTTTTGCCTTTATTTACATAATTGGTATTAGGTGAAATTAATATATTTGCTTGAGGATACTTTAACACGTTCCCTTTTATTAAGTAGTTCATAAATTTTTTGATAAATTTTTATATGTTTATAAAGCATGTTTATAAAACATGTTTATAAAATATTTCAGTCTCAAGGTAATAATAGCACAAACAATACCAATAGTTTAAAATTACATTTGTGATTTTAAATCGCTACAAATAAGGATTTGTTACAGTATGTAATAGGCAGTTTCAATTCACTTATCAGTCTTTCATTTGGAAACAGACATTTACTTATGTAAATGATATTATACAGATGAGCTTGAGCCCCCCCCCCATGTTGAAGTGGTTAAAACATTGAACATATATTTGTGAGTTATCCTTTAGTCAGGATCGTTCTAGTTTGAATTAAATACTTGAGTTGTGTGTGTTTATTTCTGGTAGTTTTCTTAAAGGGGGAAACCGTAGGTTTTATAGTAGAAGATCTGAAATGGAATTGTGGTTTTTATTTGGTGGCTGTATGACAGCGTACTAGATGTCATTGTTTTGAACCTGCGTGGCCATTACTAGTTACATCAGACAAAATGTGTACTTTAGGTGGATACAGAGGTAGTAAGGCACTCTGGAAGCAGAGGCAGGTGGATCTCCATGAGTTCAAGGCTCGCCTGGTCTACCCAATGAGTTCTAGGCTACCCAGGGCTCTATAGTCAGATGTTGTCTCAAAAACAAAACACAAACCCAAACAAAAATAAAACCCCACAGAAGTGCTGTAATGAGAGATTCTTGAATTTCTTATTTTAGACTTAGTGTTATTTATGTGAGTATCTTTGTCTGTGTGTATGCCATGTATGTGCGCAGGTACCTGCAGAGGCCAGACAAAGGCGCTAGATCTCCTGTAGCTAGCGTTTTATAGGCCATTATGAGCTGTTGGATGTGGGTCCTGGGAATTGAACTTGTGTGCTCTTAACCACTGAACCATCTCTCCAGTCCTTTGAATTCTTTATTCACATCATGATTGCTGTTTTTTGCTTATGATTCATCATTGCTTTTATTTTTCTAGTCACTGTGACTAAATGCTGGGCAAGAAGTAACTTAAAGGCAAACTTTTATTTATTTTGCCTCCCAGTTGAGGAATGCAGCTCATTACATGGCAGTGGGAGCAACTTGGTCTGTAGTGCTGGGGAAGAGAAAAGGAATTCCAGTGTTTATCTGGCTTTGTACTTTTTCTCTTTTTATTTAGCCCTTGATCTAGTCAATGGGATGGTGCTCCCCAACTTTAGGTAGGTCTTTTTCTCTCGGTTAAATGTTTCTGGAAACACCCTTGGCTGACATACCTGAATGTGTGTCTTGTAGTGAGTGGAGGAAGCCCTGATTGCATGAAGTCCTTAGTGAATGTTTATTGTTGTAATGGACACAGGCTTGCCAAGGACTCTTAAGTCGACCCTTGGGAAATTGGCAAACCTGTTCCCCATGTGGTTCAGGCTCAGAAAGTTTGAGTGTTTACTGATAAGTGATCAGGGTGTACAAAAGCTAGCAACTGCAGCTTTCTTTCCATGTTTACAGCTGGAGACTGCTTGCCTAGAGAGCCCTCTACCCAAACTAGGCAACTCCTCGTCTTAGGCTCTACATGAACTCACTGAGGTTCTGGATTGCAGAAGGTGTAGCTACCACTCCATCAGAATGTGTACACTCCACCTGACCCCAGCTTTTCTGTCCATGTGTCTGCTTGTGTGTCCTCTCTTCATCCTCTCACTGCCCCAGTCAGGACCCAAGCCATGCAGAACGTGGCAGTGCTTCATTAATGATCTTGGTATTCGGTAATTCAGTCGAATTGACAGTTGAAATTTACCATCATAAGTCTACCTCGTCAACTGGCCCAAACACATTTCTTTTTTTTTTCTTTATTAAGAAATTTTCTACTCACTCCACATACTATCCACAGATTCCCCCCTCCTCCCTCCTCCCACCCCACAGCCCTCTTTCCCAAGCCACCCTGCATCCCCACATCCCCCAAATCGAGGTCTCCCATGGGGAGTCAGCAGAGCCCAGCACAGTGAGCCTAGGCAGGTCAAGCCCCTTCCCACTGCACCAAGGCTGTGCAAGGTGTCACACCATAGGCACCGGGTTCCAGAAGCCTACCCATAGACCAGGGACAGATCCCGATCCCCCTGCCTGGGTGCCCCCCAAACAGTTCGAGCTAAACAAGCGTCTTCCGTATCCAGAGGGCTTAGTCCAGTCCCATGGGGGCTCCACAGCCACCAGTCCACAGTTCATGGGCTTCCACTAGTGTGGCCGGTCATCTCTGCACGTCCTCCCATCGTGATCTCAACGTCCCTCGCCTGCAGTATCTTTCTTCTCTCTCATCAATTGGATTCCCAAAGCTCAGCCTGGCGCCTGGCCGTGGATCTCTGTATCTGCCTCCATCAGTCACTGGACAAAAGGCTCTATGATGACATCTAGGTTATTTGCTAGGCTGGTCACCAGAGTAGACCGGTCCAGGCACCCTCTGGACCACTGCCAGCAGACCAAGGTAGGGTCAACCTTGTGGATTCCTGAGAGCCTCCCCAGCACCCTGCCTCTTCCTATTCCCATGATGTCCTCATCTATCATGGTATCTCCCTCCCTGCCCTCCCACTCTGACCCTGTTCCAGCTCAACCCTCCCATTTCCCTATGTTCTCATCCCCCACTCCTTGCCCTCTACCACCCCCCACACCCAGTCCACTCATGTAGATCTCATCCACTTCTTCACAGGGCCATCCATGCCAAACACATTTCTTTAGTCGTAACATTCAATCTCCATCCTCTATAGGCTTATGGCCGATTCATAATGCAAAATACATTCATTCTAACTTGAGAAGTCCTCAGAGTTTTAACAGTTTCAGTACTATTCAAAAATCTAAGGTCTCTTTTGAAATCCAAGGTACTCTCTTAACTATGAGTCTCTCTTCCAATAAAATTTAAAACACAAACAAAGCAAGTTCTATATTTTCATTTACAACGACATCGAATAAACATCCCTATTCCTGAAGGTAGTAATGAGGGCACAGCAAAGAAAGATAGGGCCAAAGCAAGCCTGAAGTCAGACAGGACGTATGCCCAGTCCAGTAGCTACATGTCTGGTGTCCCGCGTTCTTGGTATCATAGGGGCCCCAACAACCTTGGGTCGTCATTCCCTTCCAGTTCTGAGGTCTACAGTTACAGCACACCCAGCCTCTCTCTTAGGCTGGCCCCATTCCTTCCTGTAGCATTTTTGGTAGCTATACCAGGTTCTGACATCTCCAACTTCCTGGGGTCTCTATTGCAACTTAGGTTTCACCTTCATAACTTTGTGCAGTGGCCTCTTAGGGGCCTCCTTACAGGGAATCTGACGTGGTGCCTGGCTTCACTGGTTTTCTGGAACCTTGGGACAAGGCTCCATCACCCTGTTATTCTTTGAGACTAGCACTCTATGGACAACTCTGCCAGGTTTTACTCCCAGCTCACAATGTAGTCTGGTGCCCTATTCCACATGGCCTCTGTGTGCATCGGCAGTTGAAACTGGGAAGACACTTGTTTTCCAGCAAGAACCCCCTTCAGCAGCATTCTGAGTGTAGTCTCTTTTTAAATGAATTTGCATTTTACAACCCAAGTCTTCAATGGGTGGGATCTTGTCCTAAAAGGGAATGCTTTTTAAAAATATTTTAAAATTTATTTGTTTGTGTGTGTGTGTGTGTGTGTGTGTGTGTGTGTGTGTATGTGTGTGTATGTGTGTGTGTGTGTATGTGGTGGGGTGTACACATGCCATGGTGTACGTGTGGAGCTCAGAGAACAAATTGGTTCTTTACACTAGTTGGTTCCAGAAACTGAACTCCGGTTGTAAGGCTTGGCAGCAAGTGTCTTTGCCCACTGACTCATCTGTTTGGCCCCAAAGGGATTTTTGTTGTTGTTGTTGTTGTTGTCCTAGTATAAAATGAGTGATTTCACTTTAATTGCCTTAATCTCTCAACTTCCCCTGCTTAAAGAAAAATGGTTTTTAGATTATTTAATTAGATGTGTGTATGTTTATGCACACATGTGCAAGTACCCAAGGAGGCCAGAAGAGGGTGTTGGGTCCCTTGGATTTGGAGGTACAGGTAGCCGCAAGCCTTCTGATATGGGTGTTGAGAGTTAAACTCTGCAAAGGTCCTCTGCAAGGGCAGTGCATCCTCTTAACTGCTGAACCTTAATTTCCTTAATAACTGAGTCTTTGCCTATGTCTGCCATGTCTCAACTTTAAGCTTGCTCATGTTCCTTTCCTTTGCTAAGCTGCACATTTCCCCCTTTTTCTGCTCTCTCTCATCATTAATCTGGGCAAGAGCAATGGGTAGTAACCATGCCACAGGCTCAGTGCTCTGCTGTAGTGAAATCTCCTCTGCTAAACAAATTAGCCCATTGATTTTGAGTTCAGCTTCCCTCAGGCTGTCTGGACACAGGCAGAGCACAGCCTTACTCTTTGCCAGAATGAAACATGAATGTTCTCTAGTCCAGTTTCCAGCTGAGTCTTTATTTCTGTATGAGGCCTTGTGAACTGTGACTTCACTGTCTGCATTTTTATTGGCTCTCTGGTCCTCTGCACTCCCACCTTATGGCCTGTTAAGTTCCATTTATAGCATTCTAGGACATCACAAACGCTTGTCACTTTTGACTCCTGTTGCCCAAATACATAGAAAATTGTGTGTGTGTGTGTGTGTGTGTGTGTGTGTGTGTGTGTGTGTGAGAAATTAGGCATAGACATAAAATTTTTATTTATAGTAAATTAGATTTATTTAAAAACTGTTCTTTGGTTTTCATATAACCTTACCATTTAAGCACAAAAGCAAGTTTGCATACTAATGATATGGATGTGTTTATTTTTACATAAAGAATTAAACTTCTTGAAAAAAGAAATCTTGACTCAGTATTTGACACTTTAGGACATAGAACATCTTCATTTTTCAAAGTTGATCAGTTTTTTAATTTTATAATCATCAATGCTGAGAATGCTGCTTCACATAAATTTGTATAAAATAGCAGTGTACAAAAATATCTTTATTTTTTTCATGTACTTATTTAGTGTGTGTCTATGTGTGTATCTGAGCATGCTCATACCTCAGGGTTCATATGGAGCCCATGTGGGTGTCAGAGGACAACTTGTGGGAGTTGGTTTTCTTTTACCACCATATGGATTCTGAGGATCACACTCAGGTCATCAGGCTTGATGGCAGGTGTATTCACCTGCTGAGCCATCCAGCTGGCCCACAAAAGGCACGTTTAAAGTCTTTTCAGAGATTGCTGGAAATTGTGCCATAATCCCAAGCCAAAATTCATTTTATGATTTTTAAAAAAAAACTCGTCAGCACTTGAAATAGCATCTCTAAAAATCAAACATTTTAACATTATACAAAGATAAACTAATACATGCTGATTAAAATATTAGAAGGTTTTGATTTTCACAATTGAATTATTTTCTGTTTAAGGAAAAATATGTGTACAAAAAACACTGCAGCTCATAACATACATTGCTCTTGAAGCCGAGTTTCAGGAAAAGTTTATTGTATTGCATGGTGTATGGTGGCATGTACAGTACGAAGTGTCCATGTCATGTGTGCGGAATCAAGGTTGCAGTGAAGTCTTGTGCTGCAATTTGGGTGAGCATTGCTAGAAATACCCCAGATTCATTACATGTTTGATGTTGAATGCATCTGGTTATCGCATATTTACTGTTGCCATATTTTCATGCTCCCTACATTCAGTTACGTGTTTCCATCTGTGGTTGTGACCCACATTTTAAGAAGCTGAGTTATTTCACAGATCCAGAGTCTTCCAAATCCCTCCTGTAAACAGTTGTAAAGGACCATAAACTATGTGGACAGGCTGTCACAGTAGTGGCAGCCCTACTTCTTGGTTCCAACTCTCTATTACTTTTTCTTTCCTGTGACCAAACACCCGACAGGAAGTAACTTAAGGGTAGAGGGTTTATTTTGGCTTTTAGCTTTGCATGCAGTGGTGGGGAAGGCATGGTGGGAGGGGCTTGGCTTATGGTCCTGACCAAGAAGTAGAGGAAGAGAACGTCAGAATTCATCTGGCTTTTTCCTTTCCCCTTTGTTGTTTAGGTCTTGACCCCAGCCAGTGGAAGGGTATTCCCCATCTTCAGGGTGGGTTCCTCCATCTAGTTAACCACTCTTTGGAAATCATACAGACACACTCAATGGAGTGCCTTACTAACACCCTCAGTGTTTTTTATTCAAATCAAGTTCATAGTTAAAACAGCCATTATAGTTCAAGAGCTAGAGATTGTAAGTTTGTAAGTATCAGTATTGCAATTTTAATTTTCTTTCCTTTTTACTCACTTGATCCCTCTTCTATGTCTTTAGACTCTTAACATGTTTATTTTATTTTTTGAGACAAGTCTTGCTATGTAGCTCAGACTTTCCTGCCTCAGTCTCCCAGGGTGTCAGGATAACAGTTTTTTAAACTTAAAGCTTTTTGGTCCTGTTGCAGGTTTGCTGTTTTGTCTTCTGGTAAGTCTTTTGGCTATTCCTTGGCCTTTTTAATGTATTTCCCCCTTTTAGCTCATAGTTGTTTGTCTTGATTCTCTTTACCTAGATGTGAATTATATATAGTCTGTGTACACTTTATATTTCTGAACAACAGACTAGAGTAGGTGTCTTTATTGTTGTTGTTCTTCAGATAAGAACATTGACTGAATACCTTTTTTCAGCTCTGTAGTTGGAGAACAAGCAGTCTGCATTCATAGACTTAACTGTTTTATTGCTGGAGTACGTTTTAATGTAGTTCTCAAATTCAGAATACAGTTGGCAGTATGGATAGTTTCTATGATTGTTTATCACTCAGAGTATAGTTCTTCCTAGTTCCTCTGCACACTTCATCCAAGAGTTGCTCTTGGATAGAATGAAGGTGATTGGAAGATGAGATAAGAGGTATGAAGGGCTCTATAAAAATATTTTAATATATATGGTGGAGGTTCAGACCCATCTCGGGCAGACTATTGGCCCTTCACTGAGATACAGAGCACTTGCTAGGGAGGTAGATTGGGTTAAGGAAGGACTGGTTGTTTTAAATCCAAGTATGGTTATAAATTAGTGAAGAGTTCGTCTGGATTCTGATGTTAACTTTGTGATGGTTGGTTGATTGTTCTTTTGTTTTTTGATGGTCTGAGGGTTTTGTTTTTTCTCCACTTAAATCACTTCTAGTTTTGTTCACAAGTGTAATCTGGGAGATGCTGTACTGTGAGCTATTTACTCGCAGGGTAACGTTTTGTATATTCTTATTTAAAACCTAATTTTGATCTGGAGTAAAAATGCTTGTAACTTTGTTTTATTAGTTTAGCATTTTGAAACTACAGAATGTTTTTTATTCTTGCATTGGATATTATGAGATGAGTATTAAATGCCATAATAGATAGACAGTATTTATTGGTGGACAGTACTGTTATTATTATTATTATTATTAAAAGATATAGCCAGACAGTAGTGGTGCATACCTTTCATCCCAGCACTCAGGAAGCAGAGGCAGGTGTCGGACCTCTGAGTTCCAGGCCAGCCTGGTCTACAGAGTGAGTTCTAAGACAGCCCAGGCCACAGAGAAACCCTGTCTCAAAAAACCAAAAGACAAACAAACAAACAAAGCATATAAATGTTTTAAGGAAATAAAGTTTGCTCCAACTCTAGTTTATTTCCTCCAGAAGCTATGATAGCTTTTACAAAATTTCCTTTGGCTTTCTTAAAAAGAATTCTAGACTGGCTGGGTGGTGGTGGCACATGCTTTTAATCCCAGTTGGAGGCAGAGCCAGGTGGATCTCTGAGTTCAAGGCCAGCCTGTCTACAGTGAGAGATCCAGGACAGGCACCAAAACTACACAGAGAAATCCTGTCTTGAAAAAAACCAAAAAAAAAAAAGAGTTCTATCTTATTATTTCTTCTTTGGACTTCCTTATTAAAATATCAAATTCATGATCTCTGGATAATCCTTCTGAAATATTGACATTGATTTAGTTAAAGTTTTTTTTTAATCTAAACTACAGAGACTTTAAAATTGCTACTGATTCTTTATTAGCAAAGGAAATGGAGTTTACCTCTTTGTGTCCATATCCAGGTAGCTTTTCTGATAAGACAGGTAGAATATCTGTAATCCAGGAAGACAGTCTGTGTAACAGTCATTTCAGTCAACGTTGGACTGTGGCTCTCTACAGGATAGAGATCTTGTAACGTTACAGTGGAGCTAACACATGCCCATCACTTGACTAATGCAGAGCTGGACAGGAGGTTAGGGAAAAGAAGCTGTGGAAGGGTGGGTCTGGGGAAGGATCAGGGAATCCACAGTTCAGTTTAGTGGCTTCGGCAGACCTGAATGAGCTCCTTTAAACATTTGAAAGTGTAGTCCCCAGCACTAAAAGGTTTTACTTAGCAGAGAGGAATTATCATGGTACATTATCTGTTCATAAGCAAAATATTATTTTCTATCGTGACTATTGCACATCTGTGCTTTTGAAATCCTTGGAAGTTTTTTTAAAGTACTCTTTTCTTTTGGTGATCTTTTTAAATCCTTGGCATTCTTGTTACGACTGTGACCTTTATCAATGCTTGACTCCCTCCTTTAGCTCCTCTGCTGTTCGTCTGTCTTTAAATTTTTTAGTCTTTCTTATTGTTATGGTATATTTAAAGGATTATATAATTATTGCTTCCTGGTCTGTCTTTCCCAGTAGTCCTTGAGGACAGATAACTATATTTTATTTTTCTATTTCCAATGCATAAAGGCCTGCTGTTAAAAAATGAAAAAACATTAGAAATAATTCATATTTGCCCAATCTAGAACAAATTTATTCCTGGAATTATATCTAATAATACTCTGCATGCCCCTGCATTGAATCCTTTTTTTTTTTTTTTTTTTTTTTTTTTTAGAAAAAAGAAAAAGAGTAGAAACATATGATGAGTGTTTTCTGTGTTTAACCCTCTCTGGTTTTCTCGTCAGATTTGTAAGTGGGTTTTAGTAGTCTCATTTTGATACTCTGACATTGAAATCATGCCTAAATTCTGAAAGTTTCCTCCAGAAGTTATATGTCTACTAAAAATTATTAATTGATTTTTAAAATGTGGATACATGTTATATTTCCTCTTGTTTGAAAATACAATCTGAGTCTGTTTATTTCTTGAGTAGGAAAATGATTTTGTTAATTTCATTCTTCTATTTGGGCAAATTGTACCAGAAATGTTTATTTGCTGTTGAGTTTTTGCCGAAACTTTTTTTTTTTTTTTGTTAGAATATTGTTGAAATAAAATTTATGCTGGGCAGTGGTGGCACACGCCTTTAATCCCAGCACTCGGGAGGCCGAGGCAGGAGGATCTCTGTGAGTTCAAGGCCAGCCTGGGTTACAGAGTTCCAGAAAAGACACCAAAGCTACACAGAGAAACCCTGTCTCGAAAAACAAAACAAAACAAAAAAATAAAATAAAATAAAATTTATGGTGGAGATTCTTTATTCAGACTGGGTTTAAAACTTCCTTCAAAGGATATTCTTTGTAATACTTGTTTTAATATTTATATAGTCCAGAGGAAGGCATCATTGTATGGTTAAAGTAACATTGGACTCTAAGATAAAAGAGACTCTAGCTTTAGCCTTGACTAAATTGAAGTATATTAAGATATGCTATTTACCTTTTTTGTGCCTTGATGTCCTTCTTTATTTATGAAATGAAGGAATTAATTGAATCATTTTTTTGTTCATGAACATTATCTAAAAGCAATTATTTGTGCAATAGGGCAAGTGTGTGGTACTTTACACAACACAAAGACTGAGGATATATTGTCTTTAATAGAAATTAGTGTCATTTTTGTACATGAAATTACAAGTTATAAATTTGTTGATGTTGTTTTGTTTTTTGAGGCTGGGTTTCTTTTTGTAGCCTTGGCTGTCTTGGAACTAGTTCTGTAGACCAGGCTGGTCTGGCACTAACAGATTCACCTGCCACTGCCTCTCCAGTGCTGAGATTAAAGACGTGCACCACTACCACCTGGCTATAAAATAATTTTTAGAAAGTGACTAAAATTTACTTATAATACAGTTATACAATATGTGCAAATTTAATAAACAAAAATGGTGGCTAAGGAGATGACTCATTGTATAAGAGTAATTGGGGCACATGGATCCCCACCCAGCACTATGTAAAATCTGGGTGTAGCCATGAACCTGAACCTCAGCACTGCAGGGAGTGGAGACAGGAGGCCAGCCAGCCTAGCCAAAAAACAAACAAACAAAAAGGACTTCAGGTTCAGTGAGAGACCCTGTTTCAAAGCTGGAGAGGGCTAGAGCAGGACACCGACCGACATTGTCTTCTTGCCTCTACCATCACACACTCATGCACACACATATATACCACATACATAAATATATTTGTACGCATACACACACACACACACACACACACACACACACACACACACACACACACACACACTGCAAGTAAAACATGAAAACAAGTGAAATGACTTTGATGTATTCTTGTTTCTCATTAGTGTAAAACAATTTATTGAATGTTTTGTATGTGCCATCTTGAAGAAAGAGTTCAGTATACTTACAAAAGTGTTTCTGGGTGCCATTTTTTGAAATTGGGTTGACAGTCACACTGTTTGATTTACTCTCTAAGCTATAAGAGTAGAGTTTGGGGAAAACAGGGTCCTTGAGTAACTGAGCCATCAGGCCCTTTAAGGGCTTTCCCTGCTCCTGAGGCACAAATTACCTTTGATTTAAGACTATCATTTTCTAACCTTAATATTGAGAGATGCCCCTGAAAAGATCTGGTCTCTTTTGTTCTGCAAATCTTACAAGTGAGGCAATATTTTTTAAAGGGAATAGGGTAATCTGGAGACAATATGGGTTATTGTTTTTGCCTTTTGATATTTTGATACTTACATATTAATAAAATCCTCTATTATTTTTGTAGCTCTCTTGGTTTCTCCTTACTGATACTGATACCACTATTAAATTACTGTTCAGCAAATATTTTGAGTTTTTATTATGTACCAAGTAATATGCTAAGTATTGGGGATTATTGTGAAATACAGAGGATTAATATTTGGCAGTGTTCACTACTGAAATCCACATTTTAGATTCAACTCTTCCTATCATTCCTAATGCATTTCCCCCGTGAGGGTCTGCTCTGATATTTGGATCCCTGCTGTCGTTTGTGTTCAGACTAGTCATCGCTTTTGCTTCTCGTTTTGTTTCTTTAATATCTTTTGTGCCGTTAACTTGGGTGTTTTGATTATGGACTGGGCTGTCTGGAAATAAGTGGCAGATATGCCTAAGGTTTTTGATTAGTAATGGATCCTAGCAATGAAAAAAGAGGCCAAGCGTAGGCATAAATCTGAATAATTGTGTCCTTTAAACTGTTGTGACTTGTGTACAGACGTGCAGGTGCTGTGACTGTCTTCATTTACTTGTTCAGTGTGCACACATGGTCCCCAATAGAAAGGTAGAGAATGATGAAAAGTTTGTGTTTGATGTGTGTCTGCTAATGTGTTTATATAAAAGGTGAAGTATTTCCTATTATTTTGTGATGCTGCAATAAACATTTGCCTTTTCATGACCCAAATTTTTTCCTCTGGTTGAAAAGCTGGTGGCAGTTCATCAGGCTGAGGTGAGCCAAGCTCTGGCTCTCTTGCACACTCATTGAAAATGTAAATTGATTGAAACTTCAGAAGAGCATTTAGCTAGTCTGACTAATTTACAGTGTATATTTCTTGATTCTGCAAGTCTAGGAAATTATCTTTGGGAAAACCCTGTGTCACTATACAATGAAATGTTGAAGAATGTTCCCTGAAGCTATGACATGACAGGATAAATGATCCAAATGTCCATCAGTGTAGTATTAGTTAAGTGAATTGTAATGACTTCATGTATTCAGAGGTTTTACATTTTTAAAACTTCTATAGATCTTTCTAGTTACTACAAATAAAATCACAGTTTTCATAGTTTCAGCATATTTAATTTCTTATATTATTATATATATAATATATATCCTCCCATATCAGTCTTGTTGTTGAAAAAGTTAAAATAAAATCAACAGGTAATTAGTAAATGTCAGGGTATGCAGTAGAGTATTTCACACTTTCTTATTTCAGCTGAAGATTTATCTTTGAAGTCAGATTTTGGCCTGACACTGCCATTTTCAGTACTTGTTTTTTTTTTATGTTCATAACATCTTTCACACATTTTTTTCAATATTATTATGATTGGGTATATTGATGTTTTGGGGCTCTGTTTCAATTATATTATCCACTTAGATATTCTGTTGTGTAGTTAGCTCAGAAGTTATATGCTCCCCAGTTGATAGATTTTTAGAAAAGATTCATTCTACAGAAACATTTGGAATGTATTATTAGGTATATCTATTTTTCTTCAAGATTAAAATATGTAATTACTAGGTTGCAGTGTTATTTCAGTAACCTGTGACATTCAGAGCTCCGGGTTGACACTTCAACTGTGTCTTTATAAACCCTGGTATTATTTGACTAAAGACCAGTTTTAGTTTGTGTTTGCTTGGTTATTTATGAAGTGAGAATATTTGTGAACACATTTCTTGGTTGTTTAGGTTTTGTATTCTTTGAGACTTTCTCCTTCCTTTTTTGTGTTTGAGAATACACATCCCTGTATGGTCCTGGCTGCTTTGAACTCCTAGGTTCAAGGGATCCTTTAGCCTCAGCCTCCCGAGTATTTCTGGGATGACATATGTGTGCTATTACACCCAACTGTGTTGATTTTTCTTTTGGGCTTTTGCCTTTTTCTTTCACATTTGTAGAAATTGCACTTTGCATTCTTTTGTTAAGTGTATTATGATTTCTTCTTGCTATGGGGACTGTGCTGCTTAGTTTTTGTGAATTTGACACAAACTAGAGTCACCTGGGAAGAGGGAACCTCAGCTGAGGGATTCCGCCATTGGATTGGCTTGTGATCATTGCTAGTTGATATAGGAGGGCCAGCTCACTGGGAGATGGTCATCCTGAGCAGGTGGGCCTGCACTGTATAAGAAGATAGACAGCCTGATCACGTCAGAAAGCAGCATTCCACGATCTCTGCTTCTGCTCCTGCCTTGCCTTCCCTCAGTGATGGGCTGTAACCTGTAAAAGTTGTAAGCCCAGTCCTCCCCCAGGCTGCTTTTGCTCAGTGTTCGATTACAGCAACAGAGAGTGAGAGAGGGCAGGTACCTTGCTTTTGTGTTCTGTAGTTTTTTTTTTTTTTTTCGAGACAGGGTTGCTCTGTGTAGCTTTGGTGCCTGTCCTGGATCTCGTTCTGTAGACCAGGCTGGCCTTGAACTCACAGAGAACCACCTGGCTCTGTCTCCCGAGTGCTGGGATTAAAGGCGTGTACCACCACCGCCTGGCTGTGTTCTGTAGTTTTAGGTTTACATAAATTTAACATTTTAATGGGATTTGAAATGATTACTGTAGCTGAAATTTTCCTGGTCCTGTGGTTCCGCAGCTGCTCAGACCCAAATAAACACACAGAGGCTTATATTAACTACAAACTATATGGCCTGATGGCTCTGGCTTCTCGCTAGCTAGATCTTACGTCTTCAATTAACCCATTTCTATAAATCTATACTTTGCCACATGGTTCATGGCTTACCAGTATCTTTACATCTTGCTTCTCATGGTGGCAGCTGGCAGCATCTCCTCTGTTTTGCCTTTCTCCTTTCTCCTCTCTAGTTAGAATGTCCCACCTAACCCTATTCTGCCTCACCATTGGCCAAACAGCTTTATTTATCAACCAATCAGAGCATCATATTTTCACAGCATACAGAAAGACATTCCCCCATCATTTCCCCTCTTCTGTTTAAACAAAAGGAAGGTTTTTAACTTTAACCTAGTAAAATTACATATATCAAGCAAGAACTATAGTTACAAAATATCTGGTCTATTTGTATTTTGTAAAATTAAAGAAAATATTTTTATCTATTCTATATTTATGAGTCTAAAGTTTTATATCTAATTTATCTTTTATCATAACCAAGGAAAATTATAACTATCTAGTCTTCCAACTACATCAAAGACCTCAGAAGGATATAATATTACCTAAGTACTCTCAGAAGACTCCCGAAAGTTTGCTTGCGTCCTTCTCCTGTTTCTCAGGTATTATTATATTCCTTCCCAGGTCTTTGATGGGATTGGAGACTAACAGTTATAATTACAATCTTCTTGTACCTTAGCTAGAACATATTAAGTATTAGATTCAGGTTCTTCAAGGTAGGACATCTTTTGGAAGATCTCTGTAACGTGCCATTTACCTATGTTCCAGACTCCTCTGGATTTTAGTATGTGTTTCTTGTTTGGTGTTGTTCTTGTTGGTGTAGTTTCATCTTGTATAGGTCGTTATCCCTTATTCCTCCGGGACAATATTTGGTAATTATCCCTATTGTAAATAGTTTTGTATTAGGTTAGAATTTTCTTATTTAGACAAAAGGGGGAAGGTGTAGTGGGTAGCTGTTCCAGCTTTGACCTTGTAACACTGCCCCTAGAGTGACAGCAAGTAACTGCCACACCTGCCTATGACCTGCCCCTGGGGCATGGCTGAGAGGGAGCTCCTTAAGACTTGAGGTGCATATGTGCTGACCCCTTCTGGATACCTCATGGTCCTGGAAGCTGGATGGGAGACCAAGCCAGAGGTCTATGCTGGATGGTACTTCATCTCTCCTGGATCCTGTAACCAACCCCTATTGGCTATAAGTTACCCCAGAAATAAACCTCTCTTGATTATCAGATAAATTATGTGGAATTGCCTCATTAATTACAGTTATAGATTACTTTTGGGTTTTATGTTAGAAAGTTTTCCTGATGTTACAGCCAATACTTTCCATTCTGGTGGTTTTAAATTTTGCTTTTCATTTATAAGTATTTAGTTATTTGGTACTGATTTTTGTATATGATAAATAATGAAGCACTGATAGGTTTTTCATATCACTGATGTGTTTTCCATATGAGTGTCTACTTGTCTCTATTTTACTTAGTGAGGAGTCTTTCCTATAGATTTACGATACCATGTATACTATGAAAAGTTTCATATATTCTTAGATTTGTTTCTGAGTTTTCTGTTTTCTTGGCTCTTTTATATATTTCCATTGGGGATAATGTAGCTTAGATGAGGGTAGATTAGATTAAGTGTGTTTTTCAAATGTTTTCTTCAAAACTTCTCACCTTAATAATTCCAAGATCATAAGTATTCAGGTAATTCACCTAACATGAAACTAACCATTTTAAAGTGATGACCTACATAGTGGCATTTGTAGATATAATATTATCCAACTACCATCCCTAATTTGAAAACAGTTTCAACACATCAAAAGGAACCATGGTTTCCTGTGAAGATAGCTTTCCAATTTCTATAAGCAGCTGTTGGAATTTTGGTAAATCTGAGGGTTGCTTTGGGTACTGTGCTGTCCTAACAGTGCTAAGCCTTGCAGTGTATGCTCACTCTCTGTTACTTAGGTCTCCCATACTTTCTGCATTATTTGTAGTTTTCAGTCTGAGTGTTTTCTCCACCTTAAATTCATTGCAGTATTTTTCATTTTCTTTTTAGATGTTATTAGGAATATGATTGTATTCTTGGAAGGACATGGTCTTCAGCCCCAGCACTTGGGAAGCAGAGGCAGGTCAAGGCTGTCCTGGTGTACATGAGTTCTAGGACAGCCTGGACTACATAGAGAGACCTGTCTCAAAATAAAAGGCAGACAGTCCTACAAGTGATTTTCTCCATTCATGAAATATAGTGGTCTCTAGTTTTATTTGTTTACTGCTTTTATTTGATTCTGGAGTTATAATATACTGGTGTCATAAAATGAATTAAGTTTTTCTTCTTCAGTTTCCTGAAAGCTTCTGTGGAGCTTATAGTAATTTTACCGTAAGTCTTTGGTAGAATTCTCAAGTGAAGTAATCTTAACTGAGGAGAGAAAGAGAGAGAGAGAGAGAG
>CABHPQ010166672.1:18503-30186 GCA_902168405.1 Peromyscus aztecus
AGTTTCAGTACCTTTCATTCAGTAACCAATAAGAGAAATGGGAGGAAAATCAGTAGGAACATAAAACCAACTTGACATTTATAAAATACTACCCAACAATAGCAAAAATACACATTCTGTTAAGGCCATAATAAAAGGATTCAGGTCATATGAAGTATGCACTTAGATTCAGTGAAATTAAAACACATCAGTAAGGTAAAGATACTGGATAACCTCCAAATGTCTGGAAATGGACACCTCTCTCAATTGTAGGTTACAGAGAACATAAAAAGTGCAGTTGGATGAGCAGTGGGTTCATAATGGACTGTACTCTTGAGCACTATCTAATACTAATATAGCTGCTTCCACTTACACGTTTTTGTTTTTGTTTTTTAATGAAGAAACCATCCTTCTTGTTGTTTGTTTTTGCTCTTTTGGGGGGCCCACCACCCAGCTCCCAAATAAATCACACATGGAGTCTTATTCTTAATTATAAATGCCCAGCCTTAACCTGGCTTGTTTCTTGCCAGCTTCTCTTAACTTTTAAATTAACCTGTCCGTCTTTTGCCTCTGGGCAAAACTCAGAAAGCTGAAGTTTTCTCCAGTCCTGCCTGGCCCATGGTCAGGACAAATCTCTCTCACCTGCCAGTCCCGCAGCTGCTCAGACTCAACCAAGTAAACACACAGAGACTTATATTGCTTACAAACTGTATGGCTGCAGCAGGCTTCTTGTTATCTAGTTCTTAAATATATCTTAAATTAACCCATATCTGTTAGTCTATAAGTTGCCACGTGGCTCGTGGCTTACCGGTACCTTACATCTTGCTTTTCATGGCGGCGGCTGTGGCAGCGTCTCTCTGCCTCAGCCTTCCACTTCCCAGAATTCTCTTCTCTGCTTGTCCCACCTATACTTCCTGCCTGGCTACTGGCCAATCAGCATTTTATTTATACAGAGCGATATCCACAGCAGGCTTTTACCTTTTTCTATTTTTGAATGGCTTCCTTCCTTCCTTCCTTCCTTCCTTCCTTCCTTCCTTCCTTCCTTCCTCCCTCCCTCCCTCCCTCCCTCCCTCCCTCCCTCCCTCCCTCCTTCCTTCCTTCCTTCCTTCCTTCCTCCTTGTTAACGGAGTTAAACAAATGCAACAAAAACAAAAGTAACATACCTTAAAATAATATTCCACAACACGTCCTGACATGTATTTGTTTGTTTTTGAGATAGGGTCTTGACATACAGCTCAGGCTGACCTAGAGCTCACTCTGTAGCCCAAGCTAACCTCAAACACACAGTCTTCTTGCCTCTGTTGGGATCTGCCTTTTTAAGATTTTTTAAAAAAAATTGTGTGTCAGTGTGTAGGTATGAGCTTGTGTGTGCGAAGAGAGCATTGTATCTCTTGGAGCTAGAGTTACAGTAGTAGTGATCTGACAGACATGGGTGCTGAGATCTGAACTTGGGTCTTCTGGAAGAGTAGCAAGTGCTCTTAACCACTGAACCATCTCTCCAGTCTCTTGGTTCTGCCCTTCTAAAATCTCTAATATTTAGACCTTTTTCTTCATATATATAGGGGTGTGTGTGTGTGTGTGTGTGTGTGTGTGTGTGTGTGTCCCTTTCCAGTCTCTGTTCCTTCTCTAACGAAGTCAGTCTTGATGTCTTTCTAAGATTTAAGTATAGTTGTGTTGCTTCAAATTGAAGTCCTGTAGTAGCTTCCTCTTGTACTCAGGATGCACTGTAACATCAATTCATGCCCCCCGCCCAGTGTTCTTGTTAAGCTCAGTCTGTCCTACTGTAGTATATTTTCCTCTATCTGTGATTTCCTTTATTGGCTATACCAAATTACTTTGTCTAGTGTGTTGTGTCACTTCTTTGTGCCATTATACACTCTACTTTCTGTGCTCTGTTTTCTTGTTCAGCCTAGCAGATTCCCATCCTTTTTAATTTCTGTTTGATGATCACAACTATCTCTGTGTAAAACTGTTTTCAGATCATACTCTGAAGCTTAACATATAGCTATTTTTTCCATATGTGGCTTACCTTTTCTATAACAGTTGCTGGCCCATACTTCCTCTATTGTGATTTATTCATTATGCACTTACTCTGCTTACATATTTGATTTTTACTCCTATGAGCAAATCTTTTGGTGTGTGTGTTTGTGTGTGTGTGTGTGTGTGTGTGTGTGTGTGTGTGTGTGTGTGTGTTCCCAGAGCCTATTTTAGTGCTCCTTAACCTTTGGGTGCTGTGGATGACTGATTGATAAATAAAACACTGATTGGCCAGTAGCCAGCCAGGAAGTATAGGCGGGACTAGCAGAGAGGAGAATTGAGAGAAGAGGAAGGCAAAGGGGAGGAGACGCCAGCCTGCCGTCCAGGGAGCATCATGTAAAGGCAACAGGTAAAGCCACAGAACACATGGTGACATATAGATTAACAGAAATGGGCTGAGTATAAGAGTAAGAGCTAGACAATGGCAGGCCTGAGCTAATGACCGAGCAGTTTAAATAATATAAGTGTCTGTATGTTTATTTTATAAGTAGGCTACGGGACTGCCGGGAATTGGCGGGACCAGGAGGGAAAAACTCTAGCTACATTTGGGAAATACTGACTGATTATCATTGAATTCAGTGGCTGACAACTATTCATTTGACCTAAAATTACTATTAAGATGAATTCCTATTAAGTCAAGTTAGACTGATCAATTAGTGCTCACTATATAAACAGAAAAGAACCAAATTGATGATCTGTACCTGAAGAAAGACTGTGAGTTTGTGTTGTTGGTCATGGACTGCATCATTATGTAGCAATGCTTTGGAGCCTGTGGTGACAGATTGGCTTTGGGATTGGTGCTTGAGGCTCAGTGGATTTCTCAGTGCTTGGCTTTGAATCTCCCTTGAACCTTTTTCATGTGGCTGATACATTACTTGTATTGATCCAGAATTAGGCTTCTCTATTAACGTGTCTGAAGAGGAGGGCTTACTCTTATGGAATGAGGAGTCCCAGTGGTACAGTTTGTACTTGATTCTTAACATAATCACTATACTAGAAAGTGCGTGATTTGGTGTATCATAATAGTATACAGAAAGTTCTTTGTTGTGTATGTGTGACTGCTATTCTGGGTAGATAGAGTACATTCATTTGCTACTGAGAATCATCTTAGACTGAATTGTGAATAACTCCCTTGTAATAGTTGGCACCATGCTATCTCATGGCCACCTCCAAGTTTGAGGGGTCCTTCTGTCATGGCCTTGAAGGTGAGGCATTTCTCTTTAGAAGGTCTTCATTTTCTCCAGGCACTTTTCACTAAGTTGTGCAGAATGTCAGTTGAGTTGTTTCACTGTTTTCTTTACCAGTTACCAATTGCCCTCTAGTCATTTACTAAAACCATTTTGGTCTGTATTGTACATCAGTAGCAATTTACATAATTTTGTCACTTACTTTTTATTTTTTTCCTACATTCTATGAAATTTCCCTTTAATATTATTAAAACAGGCTGTTTCATAGCTAATTTTAAATTTTTTGGTGTAGGCTGTCAATCTTAGCAAGGAAATCATAGACATAACCAAGCTTAGCAGTGTAAACATGGTGTTGCTATAGAAAAGGCCATTAGTAGAAGTTGGAAATCTTGGTGTCTAGAAAGGCAGGACCAAAGGGTGGTGGAGGAGTGTGTTTGCTGAGCACTGGCTGTCCACTGCCTTCCTTGCTGCACTCTTTTTTTGGGGTTTTCAAGACAGGGTTTCTCTGTGTAGCTTTGCGCCTTTCCTGGATCTCACTCTGTAGAACAGGCTGGCCTCGAACTCACAGAGATCTGCCTGCCTCTGCCTCCCGAGTGCTGGGATTAAAGGCGTGCGCCACCACCTGGCCCTTGCTGCAGTCTTCCATGGAATGGTTTGTCAATTCCTGTGGGTTCTGCCTGTGATGGAGACTGTTTTGAAGTCCTTCCCATCTGTTTTGTTCTTTCTTTCATTTCTTGTTTAGGTTTTGCTGCTGATGGTTTTCCACGGCAGTCAACTAGAAGCTGTGAGAGCATCTTGGTCACTCATCTTGAAGGGAATTGATTCTGTAGTTTAGGAATGACTATGTGAGTGAGAAGAGTATTTGCCTTTGGAAAGTGTCTTTTACTTGGTCGTTTTCTCTTTTTTCTCCTTTGTTATGAGGTATAGCCATCAGAAACGGATATTGACTTTTATTCTCTTTTTTGCTTCTAATGATTGATTTTATTATTTTACTTTATTAGTGGACAAATTTTATTTTTCTAAAGCTTTTAATATTTCAGAGAAATTCAATTATGATGAATTATCCTTTATTCTAGTGCTTTTTTCTAAAACACTAAAATTTAAGGAATTCAAGTTTTTAATTTTTAAAATTCATTATTAAAAGTATGTAAGTTTTCAGTTCACACGCGTTGCTCTCAAATGTACTTCACTTATGGCTGAGCAGTTGGGTCTAGCATTTAGCTAATAAAGTAAAATGTTGGGAGCTATTACATGGCAGTGCTATTAACCGCCAGATGTTGTCACTACCACGGGAGTTCTAACTGGGGTTTGAGGGTGAATTTGGCAAGTTGCTTAAAGACAGTTGTTATTTATAGCTCTTTTGATTGTATCTCAGCACTTCGGGTGGGACTTGGATCTTGTTTGCCTTTCAGTCTTTTCTGAGCCTCTGTTACCTGCCTGTTGAACTAGCTTTCCATGATAGATCTGAATAAAAACCAAAATCTCGGGACTTACTAGCTTTTACCTTATTAGAAAAGATATTTAGTCACAACATCACACATGATGGTATTATGAAAGAAGGGATTGTGGTGCCGTGAGACTGTGCTAGAGCCTAATCCAGGAGTCACCTGAAGAAATTATAACTGATCTGTGGCTTGAAGGTAAAGAAAGAGTTTAAGTGTTTTAAGTAGGGGGAAATAACATGCACAAGAAGCTGTCAGTGAAAGAGGTGTTTAGGGGACTGCAAGGAGTGTGGCTGAGCACAAAGGGTACATGTGCAAGACGAAGCTGCAGAGACAGAGAGAGGTACATTATGTAGAATTCCTTCATATAAGGAGGGCATAAAGGAAGTATTGCAAATGAGGGTGACATAGTGGATATGGTGTCAGAAAGCTTTTTGTTCTGCATGTAGCTGGAGAAGGGCTTTCAGTGGAACCACGGTGGATGTGTGAAGACTATTGGGAGGCTATCGCAGGCACAGTGGTAGCCTGGAGCACAGATAGAAACACTGGAGGAAGCAGACAGTGTTCCGAAAGATTTCGGGGGCAAAATGAGAGCAGTTTCTATTGAGTTTCTTTTAGATGACAAGAGAAGTTGCTATTTACTAGGATGAAGAATGGGGAGGGGGGGAAGTGTGTTTGAGGGACGGAACCCACTATTCTAGTTTGGATTGTTCAGTGGAAGCTTCACATAAACACTTAAAAACACTGTTTTGGGGGGCTTGGATTAGAAATGAGAATTTTTGTTTTGCTAAGTGAATAATACTAATTTTATTTTTTACATACTATCTTTCAGTTCATGTCATGTGTTTTATAAATGTTAATAGCATTTTCTGAGAGATATTTTAATTTTTGTAGATCTTCTAAAGCTGTTGGTCTTTGAAAGGAAATTGTGATTCATGAATTTTATTCTTTTTCCCCGTGCCCTGTGGCTCAGGCCTTGAAGGAGTTGTTCCTGGAGGCCTGCTCAGCTGCTGCTCTGTGAGAGGCTGTGTGGGTTTTTTTTTTTTACTTGTTTGTTTTGTTTTTCTTTTTTTGTTTTTTGAGACAGGGTTTCTCTGTGTAGCCCTGGCTGTCCTGGAACTTGCTTTGTAGACCAGGCTGACCTCAAACTCCTGCCTCTGCTAGGATTAAATGCATGTACCACCACCGCCCAGCTGAGATGCTGTGTTGTTAGAGAAAAAACTATTGAGGCCATAGAGAAGTAGTTGAACTGGAGTAAGCTGTAGGTGTGGGATGTCCTGGGAGTTTGAAGTTGATCATCTATTTTGGGAGGCTTCTGTGTCGAGCAGTTTTCAAGCCATCTAGAAACAAACATAGGTCCAGTGCATATAGTGTACCCTAATGTCCACTTCTTCAGGAACCCACTTGGACTAAGAGCTACTGTTCCCAGGGATTTCCAGGTCCCACAGGAAGAACTGAGTTATAGTCTTTAATGGTGGCCTTAGAAATAGAAGGTGGTGCAACTGTGAGTGCCATTGTAGACACATGGACAATGGAAGTGTTGACACTGGACTAGAGGGGAGAGAAGAAGGCACAGTTTTCCACCAGTTATGCCTTTAAAGATGTAGGCCTTGTCTTAGAATGGTTTAGTGTCTTCTACATTTTTGCAGCTTTTCTCACAAGTTGTTGTTATTGTCTTGTTTGGGGAAGCTGAAATGGTGTAAGAGTGCAGGTCCTGGTCCCAGAACACAATGATAATATAGCCCAAGTCATTAATTAGCTGTGTATATGGCTGTGTGTAGGGAGTGATTGGTAAGGAGAAAGGTAGAACAGCTCAAAGAGAATGAAGGAACCCAGTTTAGGACTTTGCTGGACTTCCACCCTGGGGTCCTTGTAGGAGAGTATTATTTTAAGGTGTGTTACTTTTGTTTATGTTGCATTTGTTTAACTCTGTGAAGCTGTGTTACTGTGCCTGTCTAAAAACACCTGATGGTCTAATAAAGAACTGAACGGCCAATAGCAAGGCAGGAGAAAGGATGAGAGAATGAATATATAGAGGGAGAAATCTGGGAAAAGAGAGGAAGGAATGAGAGAGGAAGGAGGACTCCAGGGGCCAGCCACCCATCTACACAGCAAGCCATGGCGTAAGAATAAGATTTACAGAAGTAAGAGAATGGGAAAAGCCCAGAGGCAGAAGGTAGACAGGATAATGTAAGTTAAGAAAACTGGCTAGAAACTAAGACAAGCTAAGGCCGGGCATTCATAAGTGAGAATAAGCCTCTACGTGCGATTTATTTGGGAGCTGGGTGGCAGGCCCCCCAAAAGAGTAAAAGACCAAAACAACAGGTCCTCTCATCCATTCTTCTAATAATCTTGTGTGTTTGGCAGAGGCTTTCTGTCATATGAGAAAAGGAGGCTCAGAGAGGTGATACATGTTTAATGACACCTAGTGAAGATTCCACAGGCCTTATAGAGAGATGTCCTAGGTTAGTGTGTTTTGTCTTGCTGAAAGGTCTATGGAGAATAAGGAGACTATGACCAGGTAATTTTGGAAATACTGTGTTAGATATTCTGTCACAGAGCTCAGGCCCTGTCAGATGGTCATGTTTCATTGAGAAGCTTGAAAAGATAGATGGGCTATATTGTGGCCTGTGTCCCTTGCCATCCACGTCAGAGTTGACTCTGGATGATAGTATATAGTACCTGTCTTCAGGGTTCAGTGGTGGGTGAAGATGCTTTACAGTTATGCCTGTGAGTGCAAACAGGGGGGGCTTTTGAATGGAGGGGAAGCAGTGCAATTCTGGAAGCTGTTTCTGTACTTAGTGGTTACAGACTGTGCCCAACAGGTTTGGCCATCCATCCTTTACAAACCAACTAAAAGCCAATTTAATAATGAAAAACAGAAAAAGGGGATTTAGTCAATGTGGCCGCATTATGATGGATGGACTTGAGAGGGGGTTGTCACTGGATCCTTATCCCTCTATTAATTAGCTCTTTTGATTGACTTACTGAGGACAGGTAGCTTATTGGAGCACAGGGTGTTAGTCCCCAGCTTCCTTCTGGAGACCCCACTACTTGCCATGAAGACAGAAACTTCACTGGAAAGAACTAGTTCTCCTGTTTGTACTCTTCCTTGGGGCTCAGTCCTAGGCGTCCGCTTTTCTGACCTGTGTGTATGTCTGTGCTTGCATAGAGTAAGTTGGGGAGACTCTTAGCTGAAAGTGACAGAACTGGCAGAAACCCCACAGAATCTGAAAACTGGGGCAGAATCTTCCTTCCTCTTCTCTCTTGATCCATGCTGACAACTTGTCCTCACGATGATTGTCTCATGGGTGTAGCTGTTACAGCTTCATGCACCACAGCTACATTTGAAGACAAGAATAAAATAGTTGGGTCAGTTTGGACTTAGTAGCCAAAAGGCTGTTTCCTCAGCTGGCTTTGTCCATTTCTTAATCCACAGAGAAAAATATTTCCTGTAGACCCCTTTTTTCTTGTTTATTAGATTAGGGTTATGTGATTACCCCTAGCTGTGGACAGGTGGGAAAGATTTGGTTGGCATAGATGGATTATGGTGTGTTTCATTGGGCTGGCACAATGTTCTATTTTTGGTAAGCTAGCTTTGTATTTGTGTGTGTGTGTGTGTGTGTGTGTGTGTTTTCCTGTCTTCTGTTTAACCATCTACTGAAGGACATCTGAATTTTTCTAGTTTGTGCCTATTATGAATAAAGCTGGTATTAAAGCTGGTATAAATGTTTATATAGACTTTTCTTCCAGTTTAAAAATTATGGTAAAGTCTGTATACTTTATTATGTTGGCCTTCTTGAAGTACAGTGGCATTAGGTATGCTTGTATTGTATAGTTATCAGTCTCCTTCATCTCTAGACCTCTTTTTATCTTGGAAACAGAAACTCTGTACCCATAAACAATGACTTCGTCATGCCTACTCCTGTCCCTCGATACCACTATTTTACTTTGCAGCTCCATAGCTTTACCTTCTCTACATACCTCACATGAGTGGAACAGCATTTGCCTTCCTGTGACAGGATGGCATTGTAGGCTTTTGTGTGAACATAATCTTTCCTTTCTGACATAAATGTGCACGAGTACACTTGCTGGATTCTGTGACAGTTGCATGTTTAGTTTTTTAAAGAAATCACCAAATTTTTTCCATAGTGGCAGTGCCGATACATTCCGTCCAGCATTATTTAGGTCCAGTTTCTACAGAGGTGACTCTGGTCATAATGGATTATTCCCCCTTAGAGAGTATCATACCAGTTTATTTGGGAAGTAATGGCTCTAGCAAGTGTCAGCCCTGATTGTATTCATGTGCAATGGGATGAATTTGAAGGGAAGGTTGAGATCTCTCTCACAGAAGTAGAACTGGGGAGAAAATGCAGTTGTTGAGAGCGTGGCATTGCTTGTGAGAGTGAAATGGCACTGCCTCTGGAAGACGTGTTTTCTTAAGGAAATGAAACATGGTATCCCTCATGGAATGCGTAGTTACACTCTGGCCACTTCCAGCCCAGTATCTGAATCTAGTGAAAGGGTCTGCATAACACAGGTTGAGTGCATAACGCCGGCAGGCATACATGCATGCAACAGGTTTCAGATTTTAGAGCATTTAGGAGTAAGGGTGTTTAGATTAGGGGAATACAAACAGAACTTTCAAAACCTGAGTAACTGAAATCTGAAACACTTGTGGTCTCTAGGATAAGAAGCACTGTATTCACCACTAACTAAAGTAGAACTTTGATTTTTAGAAAAGGCTGAAGAGAGTCTTAATGATTCTTCATCAGTTGGGAATCATGGCATCACTTCATCTCAGCAGCATATGCTGCACTGAATAAATAAAGTTCCCTGCCTCTAACTTCCCTTCTCCCGCCTTGGTCCTAGGTTCATGTGTTTGTCCCTCTGCTGTTTAACCACTGACTTGCTTCCTCTCCCTTTCCCACTGGTTCCCTTGGTCTCCTTCTTGCCCCCACCCTTGCCCACTTTCTGTGGGTCCCCTTCAAGTTACTGTTGTAGTTTTCTCTGTTCTCGCTCATGGAATTAGAACATTTTCTAGGCTTCCTCTTTCCATGTACAGTACACTCAGCATCAGGAATACATTTTCCTTCTCATCCCACCTTCTGTTTATCGTGCTGTTTGGGCAGATAAAAATTTCTGTCACTAATGATTCTTATCTTTTAATGGTGGTGGGCTAAAAAACAAGCATTAGAATTT
Organism: Peromyscus aztecus; assembly: GCA_902168405.1. Classification (NCBI taxonomy): domain Eukaryota; kingdom Metazoa; phylum Chordata; class Mammalia; order Rodentia; family Cricetidae; genus Peromyscus; species Peromyscus aztecus. The sequence goes on from CABHPQ010166672.1 coordinate 28,351, forward strand.
TAAGGTTTGGTCTACTGCTCTTTCTTACCAGTTTTTTAAATTTAAATTTATTTTTATTTACTTTTAATTCACAGGGAAGAAGAAGAGCGTCTGAGAAATAAGATTCGAGCTGATCATGAGAAGGCCCTGGAAGAAGCAAAAGAAAAATTAAGAAAGTCAAGAGAGGAAATCCGTGCAGAAATTCAAACAGAGAAAAGTAAAGTAGCTCAAGCAATGAAGATAAAAGAGACCAGAGTACTGCCCCCTGTCCCTGTCCCACAGCTTGTAGGGGTCACTGGTGGAGACCCAGAAGACACCGAGATCAGGAAGAAAAGAGAAAAAATTAAAGAGGTAATGAACTGAGGTTGGTGATATGGAGTGATTGCAGATACATGTCTGATTGGATGTTATGTGCTGTTCTATGTTCACGGTGCTTGTTCACAGTGTAGTTGTAATTCAGTTTCCAGTGGATAGCAAGGACTGGAGCTCTGTCTTCTTCATTGATCATAATGGAAGTTTTTGAAATAAAATTTTGATTCAAGTTTGTTTAGATGGTTACTTTACCTTCACTGTGTTAAAGATCTTTGGAAACACAGGACTTTATAATACAGTAGAATCTATGTATAAGTTTATTGAATAAGCAATTTAAAATACTCAATTTGAAGCAGCTGTACCAGATGCTATGCAGACCCTGTCATAGACAAGGTTTTAAACAATTCGGGCTGTATGAGGCATGTTTTAAGGAACACTGCTGTTAGGACCATGCTCTTCCAAAGATTCTTCATGGATTGAAGGATAGGAAAAGATTAATTTCAAAATTCTTTAAATTTATTTAGCCTCACAAGTCTCAAATTGTAATTCTAGGAATTACTGACTAAGAGAATACCAGCTCTAGTGAATTTGAGTTAAACTGTATTAACTGGGGCTCCTGATAATTTTGACTATAGTTTATAGTTATACTGCTTGAGAAGAACAGGTGTTACAGCATCAACAAGAGTAAATTTTATTTATACAGTCAGGTATCTCTGTATGTATTCTGGTAGTGGAGATAACATTTTAACTTGGTCATGGCAGTTTTTCTCACTGCCGTGACAAGAGCTACAAAAGGGAGGGAGGGAGGGAGGGAGGGAAGAAAGGAGGGAAGGAGGGTAGATGGGTTTATTTTGGCTCATAGTTTGAGAGGACGTTGTGTCAGGGAAGGTGAGATGGCTAGTCACGTTGTATCTGCAGTCAGGAAGCAAGAGAGCGGTGAATCCTGTACTCATCTGGTTTCCTCCCTTTCTCCCCTTTTCCCCAGTTTGAACCAAGAGGAGGAGATGGTACCACTCACTTTCAGCATGGGTCTTTTCTTCCTCAGCGAAGCCTCCCTGGAAACACCCTCACAGACATAGCCAGAGTTGTTTCTAAGTGGTTCCTTATCCTTGTCCTCTGAACAAGGGCATTAGGCATGGCTGATTTTAAGTCTGTAATGTGCATTTGTCTCTGTCGCTTTCCTTTTGTTATTTAGTTTTTCTTTGTTGGGAGAGAGTTAGCCATTATCAGTTTTGGGATTAAATTATATTACATAAACCTTGAGATCATGTAATGAGATAATCTTCTTCCTCTTAATGTCTATTCTAATATGAATACAAAGGACTTGATTATCCTATTTGATTCCTATACCCATCCAGTCCCTGTGACTAGAGTAAGGATTGGCAGATTACATCCTGTGGGCTGAATTTCTTTCATTTGCCTGTTTTTGAAAAATCAATTTTAGTTAGAATGTAGACATGGTCTTTTGGTTATATATTACCTAGGATTGCTTTGTGCTTCTGTGACACTTTAAATCTCTTGGTCTCTGGACTAAAGGTGAGAGAT
>CABHPQ010166672.1:30196-46221 GCA_902168405.1 Peromyscus aztecus
CTGAGTCAGTTGGTGGTAGAAGCACAGCCCCTTGATTGACAATCACAGTGAAGAAAGAGGAGACGTTTCCCAAAGTATTAGCAGTTTATAAAAGGAAAAAAATGCCAAATAGCCGCCTTTCTTCCCCCAAATAACTTTTGGTTACATCTAATTTGTTTAGTTGTTGTGTAGACTGAAATTAAACATAGGTGTTTTGGTTAGGGTTTCTATTGCTGTGTTAAAACACCATGACCAAAAAAAGCAAGTTGGGGAGGGAAGGGTTTATTTGGCTTACACTTCCATATTGATCTTCCATCATTGAAGGAAGTTAGTACAGGAACTCAAACAGGGCAGGAACCTAAAGGCAGGAGCTGATGCAGAGGCCATGGAGGAGTGCTTCGTACTAGCTTGCTCCCCTGGCTTGGTCAACCTGTTTTCTTATAGAGTCCAGGACCACCAGCCCAGGGATGGTACCACCCACTATGGGCTGGATCTTCCTTTATCAATCACTAATTAAGAAAATGCCCTACAGGTGGGGAGGCATTTTCTCATTTGAGGTTCCCTCCCTTCTGATAACTCTAGCTTGTGTCAGGTTGACATAATAGTAGCCAGCACAGTAGGTATTCAAAATAATTGTTAATTGAATAGCATGGTAGTGCAGGAAACATGGCAGAATGGGTAAAGATACAATAGCCCAACTCTAAATCATATGAAGTAAAATAGTCTGTGGATAGCTTCAGATGGTGTATTCTACTTTTTCTCTTCTCAGATGATGAAGCATGCCTGGGATAATTACAGAACATATGGCTGGGGACATAACGAGCTCAGACCTATTGCAAGGAAAGGCCATTCTACTAACATATTTGGTAAGGTAACTGTTTTGAATTACTGTTTTTTCCTTTATCTTTGAAAACGAGATCTGGCTTTTTAAAGTACTCTCCCAGATCTCTATTTCTGTGCAATTATAATTGGAACTTTTGTTTTGGTGTGTCAAGATTTAGTTCTAGTTGTACTGGAATGCATAGCTTTGGACTAGATATTCTATTTACATAGGTATGTCATACATTTATCTGAGGATTTTGAAGCTTTTTTCTGCTTTTTTTTTTTTTTTGGTTTGCTTAATGTCATGAAAGATAAGTATATATTTGCAGTTTTTTTCCTTCAAGATAGTAAGTACCATTTGTGATCCTCATAAAGGAAAAGGGAACAGCTTAGATAGAGTCCAATTGCTGTTAGAAGTTTAGTATGTAGCACACCAAATGATCTGGTTGGTAATTGAGTGGATGATGCTGTTCGTTGATGGCGTGTGTGTGTGTGTGTGTGTGTGTGTGTGTGTGTGTGTGTGTGTATGTGTGTGTATGTATGTGTGTGTGTGTGTGTGTGTACATGTTTGAGCTATGGCACTATGTGGAGAAACACCTCCCCTCCCCAGCCCCCAAGTGGAGATCACTTCTCTTCTTCCATCATGGAGTTCCAGGACTCAAACTCAGGTTGCCAGGTGTGTTTAGTAAGTGCTTTTACCTGCTGAGTCTTGTTCCCAGCCTAACTTTTCACTTTTTGCAAGTTGTGTTTTGCAGTTCATCTCATGTCTTACCATGTACCAAGTATACACTGGTCCTGATCCTGCTTTTAAATAATTTTTTATTTTAAATTAAAATTAATTATACGATTTCCCCCCTTTCCTTTCCTCCCTCCAACCTAAATCATTCTTTTAAAAACAGAAAAATATTTTAGCTCATGGAGAGCATACTTTATGAGAAGAAAGTTATAGTGAAATGATAGATAAGAGCCCAAGTACAGTCCTGGGATTTTCAGTAGTCAAAATTAGGTGTTGATAGAGCTTATTGTTTTTGTTATTTTTCCAGACAAATAATTTGCTAAGGAAGAACAGATCATTTATTATATTCTCTGTCTAATATTCATAGACAGAAAGTTTATGGAAGGTTTTTTGAAGTTCAAAAACTGTTTCTTGTTTCTTGCTCTAATCTTTTTGTGTATCCCATTCTTGCTAGTGAATATGATTTGACAACTTTAAAAATGAAATACTGAAAAAAAAAATGAAATACTGAAGAGAAGAGCTATAGTTCTCAGTGTCTCATATGTCACTCCAAATTTAGTATGACTTTGTCAAATTAAAATCCTAGAGCAAACAAACAAACAAAATACCAAAAGTTGTCTTAAATCCATTCTCTGTACTGTAGGTCATGTGGACAGGTAGTGCACTTTCACTCACAGTATTACAGGCTGCAGGGAGTTAACATAAGGCTTGTCTTTCCCTGTAGCTTTAACTGTAACTGGTTCTTTTATATGATAACTGAAGTCAGTGTTCCCTGGCTTCACTCTAGTTAGTCCTTGCCACCAGAGTACTCTGCAGATTATAGAAAACCCATTTCAAAATGGCTTAAACTAAAATAGCAACTCAGTCATCTCTGTGGAGTCCTGGTGTAGATCTAATTCAGCTCCACCTCTTCCTACCCCTTTCCCTTGTATGCTGACTTCTTAGCAGGCTAGGTAGGCTTCAACATTGAAGTTTCAAGTCTTCATACTACTGACTGCATTTGTAGACTCGGAGGAGCGTTTGGGCTTGTTAGAACTAAGACTGGTAGAATCATTGGTTCTTGTTTTCACTGACTGGTGGGATATAGTCATGTGTCTTCCCCTCCATGGGCTTGCTGCTGTGGACCAGGAGGAGAAGAACGGTACTGATCCTAGTGATCCCGATGGGGTTACTAGAATGAACCCTTGGGTTTTCTCAGTGTGTTGTGTGCTTATAGTGCTTATCTGTTTCTGTCCTCTTGCTTCAGCTTCCCACGTTCTGGAATTACAGGTCTGTACCACCATGATTGGCTAGCATGGATGCTTTTTATTTAGATATTATGGAGAATTGTAAAGTTATGTTAGAGCGAGGTCTTTTTGCACTTAAAAAGAGGAATTTTGATTTAGCAAGTACTATTTGACATTGCATCATCATCATTGGTTTTTCGAGACAGGGATTCTCTGTGTAGCCCTGGCTGTCCTGGAACTTGCTTTGTAGACCAGGCTAGCCTCGAGCTCAGAGATCCTCCCAAGTGCTGGAATTAAAGACATGGGCCATCACTACCTGGCTTGCAGTGCTTTTTAAAGGCTGCTTTTGACTTTGTTTATGTCTGTATATACGTACATGTACAAATATTTTTTTCACCTCTGATTTCACTGGGTCTTGATTTGCATGTTTAGTTATTTTTGTTTTCATATTCATGAAGAATATTTTGTAGTTTTCTCCCTCCCTCCTTCTTTCCCTCCTTTTTTTTTTTTTTTTGAGACAGGATCTTACTGTATAACCTCCTGGTTGGCCTAGACTTCAACCCCTGAGTGGTGGGATTAAAAGGTGTGCATCACCACACCCAGCTCTGAATTTTTTTTGTACAGTGTTTTTGCCTTGGTTTGGTAGCAGGTTGTTGCTGTTTTCAAAATTAGTTGTGAAGCTCTTTGTTTTTCTGGAAGACAGTGTTTAGGATTCATTTTACTTTTTTCTGAATGCTTCATATAGTTTTCCAGTGAAACTGGAGAATTTTTTTTTTTTTCTTGAAGGGTTTCAAAACAATGTCACTTTTTCTAATTACAAGGACTAGTCCTTTTAACTGTTTCAACTTTAATAAGTTCTCTCTCTCTCTCTCTCTCTCTCTCTCTCTCTCTCTCTCTCTCTCTGTGTGTGTGTGTGTGTGTGTGTGTGTACATGCAGGTATATTCACACTAGGAATGGATCTCAGGGCTGTAATGAGTCTTCTTCTGTCCCACCAGCCAGCTCCCAAATAATGACACGGAGACTTATTAATTATGAAAGCTCGGCCTATAGCTTAGGCTTATTCCTAGCTAGCTCTTATTTATATTAATTTACGTTATATCATGGGGCATTACTTTCCTTCCGTCTTTCACCTCCTGTTTCCCCTCTGTGTCTCCTGCGTGCCTACATTCCTCCTCCTCTTCTTTTCTCTCCCTGGAAGTCCTGCCCATACCTCCTACCTAGCTATTGGCTGTTCAGCTTTTTATTACACCAATCACAGCAACCTGCCTTCACACAGTGTACAAATATCCCACAACACAGGTTCTTGACTAAGTTTAAATACTCTCTATACTGAGCAACATTAGTATAATCCTAGTTATTGATTGGAGATCTCTCTAATGTTAGTATTTAGTGCTATGCATTTCCTGCCAACTGCTAAATTTAACTTATCCTCAGATTTTTATGTTATAGTTTCATTCAGTTAAAACATTCATGCCTCAATCTAGAATCCATATGTTGAATTAAATATCTAAAGTCTAAACAATCCACTTAGTGTCAAGCCTTCCTGTTTGACCCTGGCTACTTCCCTGACATAGTGAGATCAGATGGTAGTTTTATTTTCTTAGTGATTTGTATTTCCTTCCCATCAGTGGTGTATAATATTTATGAAGTGAGTGTTAGTTGTTTCTTAGTTTTATTAACATTTGTATAGAGTTGAAACTGTCAGCCTGAACACAGATGTAGAATTTATTTGATGAAACTTTCAGAATGTGTGGGACTCTTAATAGTGAGTGGCTCTTGAGATATTTGCTCAAACATATTATCAGAAAGATCTCTGCCCTACTAATTTAAGATTTGGTAATTTATTACTAAATGATCTTTTTATAGCACCGTCTGTCAAATTAGTCATTGGACACTTGTTTCTGATTTACTTCTGCCTTCAGCTTCCTGGCTCTTCTGCTTTGTTGCTCTTGTTTGCTGGTCCCTCTTCTCTCTCAGGCGTGTTGAGTTCACTTACTTTCATTCATTCTTATGAAATAGTACAGAAACTTAAAGTTAGTAATTTTTTTCAGAACCTTTTGACATTCCCATAAATTAAAAAGCTGTTATATACCCACACACTTTTTTTTTTTTTTTTTTTTGAGACAGGATTTCCCTGTGTAGCCCTGTCTATCCTGGAATTACCTCTGTAGACCAGGCTGTCCTGAAACTCAGAGATCCAGCTGCCTCTGCCTCCTGGGTGCTGGGATTAAAGGTGTGTGCCACACCGACTGTTTCATATGTTCCATACTGTCACTTTTTGGCTTCTTTGACCTGTGGGTAAATTTCAGTATTTTTCTATTTTTTTCCCAGGGTGAAATCTTGTGTTATCTAGCTAAACAACCATAACAATGACCAATAATTTCATTTTAACTTATGTATTCCTTAGCTCGTAGTTTATGGTACAGACTTGTCTTGTATAACTAACCAGGATAGTTCAGAGTATGATTGGAGTATACAACTGTAGACAAAGACATGACCAGTAACCTAGGAACATAGCTGCCTAAAACAACAGAGTAAGAACAAAAGAGTACTGTCAGACTTTAAATGAATTCTATGAAAATTTTGATTAAATACTAAAATTTATCTTTTTAGATGTATTCAAACAATTATATGAGAGACAGGAATATATGAATGATTAAATGGCCTGATAAAACTTTTATCTTAGTAAAAAGCTGAGGATCAGAAAAGTAAATAGAAATTTTGGGTGTAATAACTCAATATGAACTTGATGATACTGACATGAACTGAGTTAGAGGACCCAATAATTGTTATCAGGATGTTGTGTGCTTGTTTAGTTAATGGAAATATAGATTATTGATAAGGTGAGGGGATTATTAGGGACATACGAACAAAAATAGTATATAACTTATGTACAAAGATAAAAAATGTATATATTGCTTTAAACCACTGATGGAGGAAAAATTAGTTTTTACCCCCATCCCCAAAAAAGAGAGAGAAGACGAAAGAAACGAAAGACTAGTAGGTTGTCCTGTGTATTCAGTGTCTATCTAAGAACCATTGGGTTTGCTTTGTGCAGTTCTTTCTGAAACTTTAAAATTAGGATTATTTGTTAAAGTGATGGTATCTTGTATTTTGGTTTTCTCTTTATTTTACTTCATGGCTTCCTTTTTTCTCTACCTGGTTTTTTATTATTAAAGACAATTAACACTTATACTATGATTATCTAGCCTTATAAATTTATTATATGTATATATTCCCCCTCTTCTAAGAATTTGAACCAGAAGGGCATGGCTTATGTTGTGACTTAGTTTGTCATCTTGAATAGCTGTCCCCTTTTCTTGAATCATTACCATTTTTCATACCTTAGTTAAGTATATATTTATCTTATATTCTGACCAAGACAGAAAACCAAGAAGTATACTGTTAGTTTTCATTTAATTTTCTATTAGCTCCCAAAATCTTTGGTTTTTTGAGACAAGGTTTCTCTGTGTAGCTTTGTGCCTTTCCTGGAACTCACTCTGTAGCCCAGGCTGGCCTTGAACTCACAGAGATCTGTCTGGCTCTGCCTCCCGAGTGCTGGGATTAAAGGTGTGCGCTGCTGCTGCTGCTGCTGCTGCTGCTGCTGCTGCTGCTGCTGCTGCCGCTGCCGCCGCCGCCGCCACCACCACCTGGCCCAGAATCTTTTTTAAACTATATCAAACTGTTTTTATTACCTGGTCTAATAGAAAAGTGAGCAGTGACATTCTTTTTTTATCATTATAATCTTTGATTTACTTTTAATATTTAAAAATCTAAAAATAGACCTTATATGAAGGGGATGTTTTTAACAACAGCTATTTTTTCCTCCTAAATATAGGAAGCTCACAGATGGGTGCCACCATAGTGGATGCTTTGGATACTCTTTATATCATGGGGCTTCATGATGAATTCATGGATGGGCAAAGATGGATTGAAGACAACCTTGATTTCAGTGTGGTGTGTATACTTTTGCAATTCATCTAATCTCTTAAATTAATTATGAAAGGACAGTTTTAATGCTCTGGTATGAATATTTGTATCCTCCCAAATTCATGTTGGAATCTAGTCACTAATATGCTGAAACTAGAAAGGGTCTTTGGGAAGTGACCAGTTTATCAGGACAGAGCCTCTATGGATATAATTAGTTCCCTTATAATGTAGTTCTCAGAGAACTACTTTACCCCATACATGAGAGGTCACATAAGTACCATCGTGAACCAGTTGAGTGGCTCTCACCAGTCACTGAATCTGCTGGTGCTGTTGACCCTGGACTTCTCAGAATCCAGGAAGGTGAAAAATACATTTCCAGAAGTTATCAGTTGCATATGGTGTATGCTGCTTGATTATAGCGGGCCTCGTGTTTGAAGGTATCACTTGTGCTGTGAGCATGTTCTCAGCAGTTTGTTGAGTCCCTGCTAAGTCCTCATTCTTTTGGGATTATCATTTGTTTTGTTATTTTTGGTAAATATTCATCCTTTATCACTGTCTTTTCACATTTCTTGCAATTATCATCTAAGGTAGTGTTTTAGCCAGCTAAAGACATACCAGCAGGGGGAGAGTCAATAAACTAAAGTGTAACAAACTAATAAACTGCTTTATTAATACTTAGTTTATAGCATTTATAATAATAGTGGTAGAATAGTAGACTACATCTGATTGGAGTAAGTAGTGGTGGAGTATTGCTAACTTTTGAAGAATTCCTATTAATGTGACATTTCTGAGAAGAGTCCAGGGAAGCCATGTACATGTGGCTGTAAGGCTTACTGTTAATGATATCATAGCGGAGGATAGAATTTGAGGTCTGAGATTATATTCTCTAGCCTTAGAAGCACGTCACTGTCATGCTGTGTTGAAATGCCTGTTGTTCTGGTTGTTAAAGGGCCTGTCTTTCTTCCTGTGTCCCCACTGTGCTCTCTGATTCACTAGCACATGCACTATTGTTCAGAGACTCAAAATGAGGGTTTGTGTTTTCATCTGCTTTGCAAAATTCTGTCATTACTTTATCCATATGCCTCTTCCCTGTTTCTTCTGTCTCTCCATTTAGAACTTTTCTTACCTTCTTTCTCTAGTGAGGGAAGATAAGACTTTTACACATAATTATATAGCAATAGATGATGTAAATATTACTTGTGAATATAATTGTGAGGTAAAAGCTATTATTGATGCCTAACTGCTATTTTTAGATTCAGTAGCCAGACAAAAAAATTGATAAGGTGGAATTTTGTGTTCAGAGACCTATAAGAAGTGGTAGACTGATTGACATAGTGAGATGAGGGAAGACAGTCAGTTGCGAGAGTAGTAAGTATAAAGTGACATCAGGTCTCAAGTTTGTCTTCCCCTGGGAATAGCAAGCAGGCCCGTACGATCAAGTCAAACAAAAGAATCTTAAATTAGTGAGATGTCAGAAAAAATGGGAGGGATCTGAACATAATGGATCGCAGTGAGCATTTTACTCAAAGAGCAACCAGAGGCTATTGGACGAGTTGTAACAGAATAGTGACCTAAACGCTACTGCAAGATTGAAGATGCATAGACTGTAGGGCACTGAATCTGATATTGAGTCTTGGACTGTATGGCTTGGGTATAGTTTTACTTTTTTTAAAATTTTTTTTAAGTCTTAAGGGTCTTGGGTAAGGCAGAGACAGACCAAGAATTTTTCTCTCTTCAATTATGGCCAAAAGTGTTATTAAAAAACAAAATCCCTAATTCATAGAGTCCCATTAAACTTGGAATATAGAGAGGAGGGCATATATAAAAGCAAAGAAGTGAGTATAAAGGCTATTGTTACAGTTGTGAAGTTCTCTTTCCCTGTTTACTGAATGTCTGCTGCATGTCCTGTTGTTTGTTAATTATTGGAAATATATGAATTAATATTAAGCACTGCTTGCAGGGGTAGTGATTGAGTGAAGGATGCCACAAGACTAACATGGAGCACTAACACGGAGCCCCTCTGTTTCCTCTTGACCCGTTTCTTCTCCTGTGACTGCTGCTCAGCTCTTTGTGGCTCCTTGCTAGCTATCCTTCTGGGAGGGTCAAGCATTGCTGGTGGCAGGCAGCCTGACCTGTAAAATGTAGGACAGGATGTGCCTCAACTCCATAAATCTCTGGGACTCCTTTGACTTCATTCACAATGTTGCAGCCAGTGTGATCCACCTGGGTGGCTGGATGTCCACAGTAGGGCTGCGTGTGGAGATATGGAGGCTAGCTAGTACTTGCCGTCTACCTTAAATGAATCAAGGCCTCTTACTTGAACCCATAGTTTACCTATTCAGTCAGTCTAGCTAGCCAGCTTGCTCTGGGGATCCCTTCTCTCCCATCTCTGCCTTCTATTTGCTGGGATTACATGGAGGACCGCCATACCTGTTTGGCAGTTGTGGGAGTGCTAGGGATCTGAACTCCAGTCCACATGCTTTCATGACAGATACTTTACCTGATGAGCTTCGTGCTCGGCCTAGAAATTTCCCAATATCTATGCCTATACACTTACAGCATACAGACTCTCATATATAGAACGTTCATCTGTATCAGGCATCAGAGCCTCTGGGCCTCAAGTTTTAGACACTTCTGAGGAGCTGCTATATGGGTGCTGGGAATTGAACCAGGGACTTTGGAAGAGCAGCCAGTGCTCTCTTTTTTTTTTTTTTTTGGTTTTTGGAGACAGGATTTCTTTGTGTAGTTTTGGTGCCTGTCCTGGATCTCGCTCTGTAGACCAGGCTGGCCTCAAACTCACAGAGATCCGCCTGCCTCTGCCTCCCGAGTGCTGGGATTAAAAGTGTGTGGCACCACCACCCGCAGCCAGTGCTCTTAACTCCTAACTCTCCATCCTCTGTTTAGTTATTTTTTAAAGGTTTTTTTCTATTGCTATTTACTATAACAACTTTTTGCCGTATTTATATGTATATGCACACTGCAGTGTGCAAGTAGAGATCATTGGACAGCTTGTGAGAGTCTGTTCTCTCCTTCCTCTCTGAAATACTACAAAATTGTTTTATATTACATATGTAAATATCTGTGATAAATTTGTTTCAGTTTGTTTGCTTTTTAGTTTTGTTTATGATCTTTTGTAGATAATTTGCATTTTAGGAAAATTTAAAATTCATAATTGATTTATTATAAAATTTTGATTTTATTCTTTGTTTTGTTTTTTTGTTTTTCGAGACAGGGTTTCTCTGTGTAGCTTTGCACCTTTCCTGGAACTCACTTTGTAGCCCAGGCTGGCCTCGAACTCACAGAGATCCGCCTGCCTCTGCCTCCCGAGTGCTGGGATTAAAGGCATGCGCCACCACCGCCTGGCTTTGATTTTATTCTTACAGTATCTGCTTTCTTAAGTTTGCAAGTTGTCACATTTTCTTCTACTTTTGTATTTTGCTTTTTAAATGTCTTAAACATCCATTTTTCATTTTGACGTATATGTACCGTGAACATCAACATGGGTTTCTGACATAGGAGCTGGTTTTCTGGAGTATTAGTTCATTAACCATAATTCTACTGTTTTTTTTGGCATCTCCTTTAATAGTTATGAGGCTATTAGGCACTAGCAGAATATTTAATTTTCTTGAGAAGAGATAGAAATAGAGTTTATGCTATAATAATTAAAATAAAAATAATGGAATCATTAGACAAGTTTTATTTTTTTAAGGATTCTGTTATTTAGGAAGTGGAGGCCTTCACAAGGAGCCAATAGTAGTCAATGGTAGTGAATACTACAATGATTTCACGGGATTGTGTAGGGTCCATCAAAATGGTCCATTCACTTTGGCAGTTACGGAGCGTGCTAGAGGAACTTTGGTGAACTAACAAATAGAAGATGAGGTTGTATGGCGTGAGAAATGAAAAATACAGACCATTAAAACACATTCTGTTTATGAGAAACAGTTGAAGTATGAAGAAACACTTTGGGAACTGACGTGTTTGTGTATGTGAGTATTTTCACTTTGTCTCCACAGAACTCGGAGGTGTCTGTGTTTGAAGTCAACATTCGATTTATCGGAGGCCTCCTCGCGGCGTATTACCTGTCAGGAGAGGAGGTGAGTAGGCAAGGAGTGCCTTGTTTGGTTGCTTAAGAAGGCTCCAACGGCCGTAAAGTGAAGAGCTTTCCTAGCAGCATAGTGTTTTTCTAATTTGAATATCACTAAACTAATCTCAAGATTTTCTTTTAATACAAATTTTAGAATCCACTTGGCTAGTTTTTACAAAATTAAAGTTTTGGTTGGGTTTTATAAGCTTAGAGAGAGCTGAAAGATTAATAGATTGGCTCTTTGGATTTTTGAGCATTTTGTCTTCATTTTAGACTTTTATTTAGGTTTTTGAAAAAATACTTATGTGTATGAGTGTATGTCCATATGTATTTCTGTATACCACATACCTGCCTGGTTCCAGTGCAGGCCATAAGAGGGCATCGGATCCCCTGGACCTGGGTAGACAGTTGTGAGCTGCCGTGTGGGTGCTGGAAGTTGAACCTGGGTCCTCTGGAAGAACAGCCAGTTCTCTTAACCACTGAGCCATCTCTCCAGTCCCTATTTAAGTTCTTAAAGGGTTTTTATCTGTTGGTATTTCTTTTTTCTTTTCTTTTCTTTTCTTTTCTTTTCTTTTTAATCTGTTGGTATTTCTTTTTTCTTTTCTTTTTTTTTTTTTTAAGATTTATTTATTTATTATGTATACAGAAGAGGGTGCCAGATCTCATTACAGATGGTTGTGAACCACCATGTGGGTGCTGGGACTTGAACTCAGGACCTCTGGAAGAGCAGTCAGTGCTCTTAACCTCTGAGCCATCTCTCCAGCCCCTATTTAAGTTCTTAAAGGGTTTTTATCTGTTGGTATTTCTTTATAGAGCATTTTTATTATATTTATATGTGTGTGAAGATCATAGGACAGCTTGTGGGAGTCTGTTCTCTCCTTCACTGTGAGATTTTTCTAGTTTCACTAATTCTGGTAGCTCTAAATTGAATAGATTCTTCGGAATGTTCTTTGTGAAGAGTAGTATTAGTAAAAACTGTTCTTATTTTTCTCTGTAGAGAAGAGTTTTCTTTTTCTTGTCTTAATGCGTTATCTAAGATGTCCATTATCAAGTTTAATAGGAATTGTCAGAGTTGGGATCCTTGCCTAACTCTTAGTCTCAGGGAGAAAGCATTTGGTTTTACACTATTAAACATAATGTTAGCTGTATTATCATAATCATAATCATAATAATAATTGTAGATGTAACCAACCGTCTTATTAAATAAGAAACACAGAGCCAAGGTAAAGATAAAAACCCAAGAGGTCAGAGTTAGGAGCTTACCCGCGTGCTGCTGGCTAGCTTCTTCCGCCAAGAAACCTCTCCGAAAAGGGAGCTACTTCCTGTGCGTTTGACTTATAAAGAGTTCTGGTTCTTCCTTCTCATTGGTTGTAAACCCAACTACGTGGCTGTCTCATCACTGCCTCTCTGTACAGACCTCCAGGTCTTCTATCGTTGGTATTGAGATCAAAGGGCGTGTGTCTCCAATGCTGACTGTATCCTTGAACACACAGAGATCTACCTAGTTCTGCTTGCTGAGTACTGGGATTAAAGGCGTGCACCACCACCGCCTGGCTCTCGCTATGGCTTGCTAACAACTCTGACCTCTAGGCAACTTTATTTATTAACATACAAATAAAATCACATTTCAGTACAAATAGAATACCACTATAAATAATTATTATTATTTTGATAGATACTCTTTATCATTTGAAGATGTTCTCTCAAATTCCTCTTTTGCTGCATTTTTCCCTCATGAATGGATGTTTTGATACCAAATTATTTTGGCATGTAATAGGATGATTGTGTTTCTTTTTTATTTTTTAAATTCCATCTATTTGTTTGTTTATTTATTTATTTATTTATTGGGAGAGAGAGAGAGAGAGAGAGAGAACACACACACAAAGGTTAGGGAATAGTTTGGAGGAGATCTGTTCTTTCCTTCTGCGCTGTGGGTCCTGGCGACTGAAGTTAGGTAATTACCCTGGTGGCAAACATCTTTATCCCCCAGGTGTGCACATGGAGGACTGAAGTTAGTATTGAGTGTTGTCTTGCTTTCTTCCTACTTTGTATATTGAGGTGGGGTCTGTCACTTGAGCTCAGAATATTTAGATTTGGGTAGTCTAGTGAACCAGCTTGCCCCAGGGGATGCTATACACACATTGATGTTATAGGTGGGCTGTCATGCCCCACCTTGCTTTTTAAGTGGTCTCTGAGAATCTAAACCCCAGCCTTCACACTTGTACAACAAATGTTTTACCCCGTGCCATCTCCCAGCCCTCACCTTTTACTACTTTGTGTTTATCAGTTTGTGTGTTTTGCATAATTAATGATAGCTTCTTAAAATGAATTGGCACTTTTTTTTTCTTTTTTTTCTGGTAAAGTTTGTGTAAACTTGATTCTTTTCCTTAAAAGGTAGAATTTCCTTATGAGGCAACTTAAACTTTGATTCTCCTTACCCTCACATTTTCTAACACAATGTATTTAATTTTTTTGGTCGATATAACATAGTTGTCTTTGCACAGAGCAGTCTCTGACTCTATGTATGAACACAGTAATGCCCCTTCAGACATGCCCAGGTATTGGTCTCCTTTCATTGCTGGAAAAGGCAGTCAGTGAGGAGAGCAGTTTCAGGAGGTTGCTTTAAACACTGTTGTGTGGAGGAAGTTTGGGGTCAAGTAGAACGGTGGGCAGAATGTGCAAGATTGGGCATTCTGGTTTTCATCTTTCTGGGGGAAAGCTAGTTCTCAAAAGCTTTCTGAAGAAGGCATCCTCTCTTGACCTGGGAAGGAGAAGAGCCCAGACATCCTGCTTGGATGTAGGCTGAATCAGAGGATAGGGTTGAGCAGCAAAAATTGTAGACTCACTTCAGAAGACTGAAAAATGTTTGGTGATCTTAGGGGGACTAAGAACATGAGCTATAAACTCCAACCTTTTCTAATTCTAAGTAAAAATTTCTTTGCAAGATTAAAATGGAAGTCTAGATCTAGAGCCTGGCTTTCCTTCAGCACTCAGAAAGCACAATAATAGTCCCTCTGGTGGTCAAAGGAAAAAGCCAGAGTTGCAGACCAAGAGATCCATAGGCCCATCGTATCCACACTCAGACCACTCTTGAAGCCCTATGCCAAGGTCATGGTATAAAATGAAGCTGTAACTGAGTTTTGTAAGCTCTACTTGATAAAATTTAAATCACTGTTTTTCTATTCTGTCCTTTCCCTATGGAACTGTTCCCAGTCTGTTTCAAGGTGAAGGACAGGGCAGGAAGAATCAGGGAGAATGCTGAGTGCAGTAAGTGGGGTACAGCTGACTGTGTCTAGCTACCCACCCTGGCTCATTCTGTAGAAAGGTTCTCTTCCTCTCCCTTTGCTGGACATGTGGGCCTTGAGGTAAAGGCCAGGAAGAAGCAAAAGGCAGAAACAGCACAGCACATCCCATTCTTCCTGCTTAAACCTTTTCCAACAAAGAATAAGGAAGTTGAGAAGACTGTAGGAAGGGGACAGCATGGGCATTTGAACTAATCCAAGAGGAAGAGGTTGTCTCTTGTCCTACATGCCAAGCTGTGATGAACTTTCTTGGAAGGCATGAGAAAGAAAGAATGGGAAATGTAGTGGGATGTGAGGAGGGCACCTACAGCTGTGATAGAGCTTTAAGGATCCTTTGTAAGTGTCCGTTGGGAACTGGATGAGAAAATCATGTCTTATGTGTGGAATTTTGAGAGGGTTAATACCTAGGAAAGTGAGGTCTTCACTGAGGAGTGACTACTTTTTGTGATATTTGGCTGATTGATTATAGTAGCTAAGTTTCTATAGCATAGGGCTACCCCTCTAGTACCACTTGAGGGGATTTTCTCCAAAACCATCCTTTCTTCTATACTTTTGTGTACAACCAAGAAGAACCCCTATGTGTTTGTAGCAGAGCTTGCTTAACTCCATTTTTCTTTAACATTTGACCCAATAAATGGAAGAGGCAGTATAGACTGAGCCACAAGCACTAGCTTGTTTTCATGGGAGCCTCTAGACACAGGGAAATAGAGATCCATACATAGTGCCTTCTTTTTAAGACTTATAAGAATGATTATGTGTATTTGTGTGTCTGTGTGTCGGTATGTACACATATGCTAGTACCCACGTAAGCCATAGAGTTGGATTCCCTGGACTGGAGTTACAGGCCAGCAGGAGCCACCTGACATGAGAATTGAATTGGGATCTCTGGAGGAACAGTGTGCTCCATCTCTGCAGCCCTTTACTGCCTTTTATTTTATACAACCGTTAAGATTTCTATTTGTCCCACCAGGGTTTTTTTAATTTCTTTTTTAAAAATGATTTTCTAAAATATGCCTACCTTTTATTTTTTGGAGACAGGGTTTCTCTGTGTAGTTTTGGTGCCTGTCCTGGATCTTGCTCTGTAGACCAGGGTGGCCTGAAACTCACAGAGATCGCCTGCCTCTGCCTCCCAAGTGCTGGGATTAAAGGCGTGTACCACTACTGCCCGCCATATGCCTACTGGTGTCTCACCCCTTTAGATTTATTTATGTGTACTGTCAGCAGTTGAGGCAAGGACAGTTTCTTGCCCAAGTGGCTAGCTTTGTTACAATGAAAGCAAACTCTGTATAGAGTTTCTTAGATACCCATCATCTTCTCTGAAGTAAATTGGTGCTGCCAGGAGCAGATGTGTCTCACTGTCACGAAAAGCCTTAGCTTATTAAACATCTAAAACACAATAACCTGTAGGTCTTTGAAGTGTGTGAAGACCCATCTATCTTACCTAAATATGTCTGTTTAACCTTGATAACATACCTAATATGACTACAAATTTGATTATAGATGACTACTAACCTGCATTTCTTAATTATACATTACATTTTTAAATATGCCACATAAGCACAATACCTTAAACAAGAGTAGAAACATACATTCAGTATAACAAAAATAACTTTAAATTTGTATCAATATACCAAAATCCATACCAGTGTAAAAATATTTGAGGTTAATAGTTGTCTTTTTATCCTATATTCCTATATTCTTCTTAAACAATGACAAACATCCATAACCCACCAAATAACCAAAAACTACCCACCCCACATCTTGGGAATGTAGGTGCTGTGTTCTCTAGACTGCTTCCTGTTGTCTATTGATGAAGGCATTTTTAGGGAACCCAAGAAAATTGAAATAACGGTCAAGTCCTGGGAAAACCAGTTACAACATTTGTTGTTCAGTCTCTGTGCAATAGGAAAGTACAAGGCTTATTTGTAGTCCTAGCTACAAT
>CABHPQ010166673.1:0-36218 GCA_902168405.1 Peromyscus aztecus
ATAGATCTTAGCTCTACCTCCAGTAACTCTTAGTATAAAATTCGCCATCAGTTAAGTTCCAAGAAATGAACCAACAGCATGATCATGCAGAATATGTATTTTAAGCCACTTACAACAGCCATCTCATATAAACTCAAGTAATTTCATAAATGTGTAAATGTGAGTGTGCCAGGACAATTACCAACATAGCTGCATCCTGAAGGAGCTAAAGGAAACCTTAACCTCATGTTTCTGACTTATTGGTTTATTGTTTTCAATGATAACACATCTGGAGTTGTTGTGGTTTCCTTCCCTTAATCCCCGAGGGTGTTTTCCCACCTCATTTAAAATAGCAAAATAAAAAAAAAATATTTGTTTTATTCTAGGTATCAGGGCCAGTGCAGTTGCCCTTAATGCTCCAACTTCAGAGGGCACTTCTGAAGGTGAGGGACAGAGACCTAATGGCTTGATGGTCCTTGAGGGAGTGTTGAGCAGAGAGAACAGAATGAGGCAGGACTGGGGGAACAAAGTGGGTTGGAGTGATGTAAATGCAAACTGAGTGTCCAGATAAGCTACCAATGAGGTGATAATGATGTGGGACTGTGAGCCAACACCCTGGGATAACAATCATTCACAGCAGTCAAAAGAAAAAAAAAATCCCTTGTAGTAGAAACCGAGTCCTTTGGATGGTGAGCTTCAATCTCAAAAGTACAGACTGCTTGAAATCGAGGTAAGCCAGTTCAGAGCTGTCTTTTATTTCTTCTATCAGAGATTTTTGTTGTTGCTGCTGCTATTCCTCTAAAGAAAAAAACTGAGGATCTTGAAAAGTTACAGGGCACCATGTCCCATTCCCACAGGACCGCTCCTGGTCTGATGTATATCCAGAGGAAGATGAAGAGAAGGGTCTACAGAAAAATACCAATTATTTGCTATTTGGCTAGAGTCCTCCTACCGAATAGCCTTCTCCTCCATCATGGATTTAAATTACTTGTCAGAAAAAGAGTGGAAATCTTCCAAGACAAAGCGCTAGCTTCTCCCCTCCCTTCCCTTCTGCTGACTGTCTATTCCAGTCATTGAGGTTTTTGTCTCTGTCCCTCATGCGGAACCATTTTCATAGAAAATTATTAGGGTTTCACCAACATCAATCTGGAAAGAGACAGGAAGGGAAAGAACACGGGCAAGGGAGGGAAGAAATCCCTGTTTTTCTTCTGCTGTCAAGAAGAGAAGAAAATGAAATACACTAAGATCAATTTTTACTTGAACTCACTCTGTGCACAAAAACAAACTTTATTTCTTACTTTTGTAAACCGCCCCACGCCATGAGCACTGCAGAGGACAGAAGAAAGTATCTATTTTTAACGAGGTACTACCATGCAGTTTTATTATGAATAGCAGTCTGGGGGGTGGGGGTGCATGATTCATAGGGCTATATGGGATGACAATCCAGCACCCCTCAGTGGCTCTTGCCCTTCTTAAATCCACAGACATATCCTTGAGAACAACTTCCTGGGTGGGGAACCGAGCTGGCACCAGACACCAGGCTTCCTGGGTTCTGAGGTGACCACAGCAAGCATCATAAAGAAGCTTGACAAGACAGGAGGCTTGGCAACCTGCCAAAGGCCTTGGAGAAGCCCCCCCCCCCATAGGGAGCACAGCTGGGAACAGCTGGGAAATGGCTCTCAGAGAGCCCTCCGCCAAGGCTCCCACAACCAACTGAAATTGTTTTGCACCAGGAAAACAAAACAGAGGAGCAAAGCAGGAGAGTACGAAAAGAGGGTAGGGAGCAATCACCCTGCTCTTTCTGCAGCATGGGATAAACCAGCCCTGGGCCTTGCATTCCAAGCCCTTGGATCAGGGTAAAATTGAATTGAACAAAGCAAACTATGTATTATTAATGGTGGTATATCTTTTAAAGATTTGATATGGGCAGGCACAAAACATTGCAATAAAAAAGGGAAAGGCTCTTCAAAATTGGCAATTCTTTTTCTTCTGTTCTCTCCCAGTGGGATACTATATACGTGTTTTCTCCTGTCTCCTTCTTGGGGGCCTTTTTGAACAAAGAGATGGGAATTCAAAAAAGTGAGGTGTGCAAGCAGACACAGTACTGGAAGGGGAACCAGGAGGCTAGGAAGGGACGTGGGCAAGGAGACAGAGGGTGGAGGCACTTTGAATTAAAAACTAGAGCAGGGACTAGTCAGAGGACAAGATATTGGAATGTTTCTAGAATACTGTTGTTGCACCCCATGGCATCAGCCCTGAAACTGGGTTTCCTCTGGGAAAACATGCCTATTCTTCCTTGACTGGAAGAAGGGAAGAGCATCCCTGAAGGTATCTGGATAGGGGGGAGGGGGATTGAAGGGATTCGTGTCTTTTCAAAGGCCCCTCTTTCTCTGTCAGCCTTCATTCTATTCTCTGTGCCCACCATACACAAGGTATGGCATTTTTCTCTAACTGTGATTCTTCATGAAAGCCAAAATCTCCAGTAAGTCCAAATTCTTGTCTACCTGGCTTCATGCAGAGAGTCCAATATGACATTCACTCTAGCCTGCAAGAGAAAGAGATGGAAACCTTCTGTTTTGTGGCATTTTGTTCTCAATTTTGATCTTAAGCATGGGCAATTAAGGGCTCTAATAGATCACGGTTAATCTGTTCATCAGCTCTCTAGTGTTTATTGAGAAGCTGCTATATGTCAGATGCTGGAGAGCTCCTCTACCTAGATGCAGCCTCTTGTTCAACAATAGGTATCCCTATGGTACTCTGTGTGCTGTTCACTACTGCATCCAATTATTCTAAATATCTATCAATGGCAATATTCAAGTATGGAAATTAAGAGATAGACTAATGCATATGTAGTTACTGACCTCACCTCCATCACAAAAGACAATCAGTACATCCCATAATATGATTTTAAAAGCCACTTACATGCTGACAATGCTCAAACCTTTTCCCTGGACTCTTGGGTCTGATGTTCAAAAGTTTGACATTTCCACTAAACAGCCAAATCATCCATCTCATGCTGGGTGTGCCACACATCCAGCTGTTAATTTCCTGGGCCCTTCTCAGCAAGTTCCTCACTTATTGTATCCCATCTTAGAAGAACACAGTCTATTCTTTCAGTGGTTCAGAACAAAACATAATGGAGCCACCCTCTTTCTGTCTTTCCCTAAGCTCCTCCTGTCAGCAAATCCTGCTGATCTGCATTTGGAGTAAATTTGAAATTGAAAAGTCTCACTACCTCTCCATGGCCTCTTCAGCACAGGTTCTGATATCTCTCCTGCAGCTTTGCTAGGGCCTTTCAGTTGTCATCTTGGTTCCAGCTCTGAGGCCCTTCAACACCAAAATCAAATCTTAGAGATGGAAGTAGAATTATGCCTTGCCTTAGAGTGACACCCTTTCTCAGAGTCGAGTTCTGAGCCTGTATGATTATCTATGAGACTTCTGTGGCCTGGCTGCTGATGTGTTCTGACTGTACCTCCTGCTACCCTCCCTCATCCTGGTTTAAGATTTACTATTAAGATCATGGCTCTCTCAGGCAGATGCTGCCTCCAGACATTGCTCTTTCCTCTCTCTGGCTGTGTGATTGGATCACACTCTCATATTCTTCAGTATCTCTATGAACATGTCACTTTACCTATAAAGCATTCATTGTCTACCCTGCACCCTCTGTTTCCTTTATGTGCAGTGTTTAATTTCAAGCACTTACCATGCCTAGCACATAATTTATTCATTCTCTAGGTCAGTTTTGACGTGCCTTCCTCTATCAGAATGTAAGTTCTTTGTTGGCAGCACCTGTAAGTGTTACGAATGTTGGTATGGACTCAAGGCCTGAGAAAAGTGCATCACTCAAAGGGGCTTGATGCATACCCATTGACTAAATGAATGAATGAGTCAAAGAATAAATTGAATATATGAAATCACAAGAGAAATGAGGAGTAGGTGTATTTGCAGTCTATATACCATTGTTGGAGACGCCCTTTGAAGAAATCATATTTGGGCAGAGTTCTAAATGATATGAGATGGGACACTAAGTAGATGTCTGAAGTCAGAGAGAGCTAAGAGAAGAAAACCCCATGGAATCTGAGCAAAGAGCATGCTCAAGCAAAACGCCAGGAGTCCGTGATGACTGGAAGACAGCACATGAGGCCCAAGTCAGGGGATGAGCTGGAGGAAGGAGCTCAGGTAGGAGTGGGAAGTGGATCTAGTAATGGGTTGAGAACGACAAAAGACTTCAAAGAATGTTTGCACTGAAATCACCGGGCCCTAGTGTGGTGGTCTTGTGTTCCCCAAAATATTGTGTATGCTAATAAACTTATCTGGGGTCAGAGACAGAACAGCCACAATATTAAACATGAGGATAGGCAGTGGTAGCATACGCCTTTAATCCTAGCATTCCAGAGACAGAAATCCCTCTGGATCTCTGTGAGTTCAAGGCCACATTGGAAATGGCCAGGCGTGGTGACCCACACCTTTAATCCCAGCAAGCCAGCCTTTAATCCCAGGGAGTGGTGGTAGAAAGGAGAAAGGTATATAAGGCGTGAGGACCAGAAACTAGAGGCATTTGCCCTGGAGAGGCATTTGCCCTAGAGAGGCATTTGCCTGGTTAGGCATTTGCCCTGGAGAGGCATTTGCCTGATTAGGCATTTGCCCTGGAGAGGCATTTGCCCTGGAGAGGCATTTGGCCTGGAGAAGCATTGGGCTGCTTAAGCATTCAGGCTTCTAGCAGCAGTTCAGCTGAGAGCCATTCGGATATGAGGACACAGAGGCTTCCAGTCTGAGGAAACAGGACCAGCTGAGAAGTTGGCCAGGTGAGATTAGCTGTGGCTCATTCTGTCTCTCTGATCTTCCAGTGTTCACCCCAATACCTGGCTGAGGTTTGATTCTATTAATAAGAACTTTTAAGATTCATGCTACACCCTAGTGCCTTGTTCAACAGTGGGGAGTGAGATGGATGATAACAGTGGTGCCATGATGGTTAAAGTGAGAGATGGGCCGACTGAGGCACCGTGGGCACGCAAGGGCATGTTGATAGACAGCCTGGTCTAGCAGATATTTGAAAGACAAAACTAGGATTTGGCAACACATTGGCTGTGGGTTGTGAGAGAAACTGAGGACTCAAGGATTAGTTTGAGGCGCTAGGCTTCGTTTTCTGGTTGCTTTGTGGTGATTCCTACTGAGATAGAGGTAACAAGAGGCACAGCTTCTGGAGGTGTTGTGGGGGGGGGTAGGGAGGGGGGGAGTTCATAGTTATATCCAAGTCTCTGTTACAGCCTGAGTCCTCTGCTCCCTGATTGTCAATGTCACCAACAACACCCTGTTCCTATACGATCCACACCCATTTCCATCTCTTGCCTGCCATGATGGATTGCATTCTTGACCCAGGGGGCAGAATAAAGCCAACCTCCCTTAAGTCGTTACTCTCAGCTACTTAGTCACATTGACAAGAGATGTACCATCCAGAGAAAGCATGAAATATATCTTTAGACATGAGAGACTGTGTACTTTTCAGGGGAAAGGCCAGAGCTGAAGATATAAGCATGAAGTCACTGGTGTATTTGCAGCCGTGACACCCAGGAATATCACTGCCCTCCACAGCATCTTAATACCTAAAATATGGGTGAAACATGCCCACCCTCTGAAAACGACCTACATCAGTTCTTGGGAGGGAAGAGGAAAACCAAGAGGTTGTTTTCCTCCAAGTGCAGAGAGGGTGATGGGTGGAATGCATTGCTAGTTTTGAAACACCCCTAGACTTGGCGAGAGAATTTGCACTGTAGCAGAAGAAAAGAGATAAAAGAGGTGAGAAAAAAAAAGCACCGTGGATTCTGTCCCTTGATTCACTTTGCCTATATGCTAAGAGGTGGTCAAACAGTGTTTCACACAAGTCATAATATTTTCACAAGGGCTCTTAGAGAGAGCCCACATTTTCCAGGTCAAGGGGCCCTAGGCTATTCTGGCAGGAAAAAAAAAGCAGCTTAAGCATTTGCAAAGGCTTATGGTAGAGCAGATCCAGGGAACCTGAGGCTTCAAATGCAAAGAGCAAAATAGTAAGGGCTGATACTTAAAAGGCAGATGTGAGCCAGATAATAGAAGCCCTGCCCCCCTCCCCCACCCCCAAGAAGCCTGGGTTCTATCCTGCAAGTAATGAAGGCAAAGAGTAAAAGAAGCATGTCTACACAGATGCAACTCTTCACAGTATAGAATAGCTCAATCTCATCTAAAATGTGTGTTACTATATAGTTATGCAATAGTTGCACCTACTATGCTAGGAATCATGGCTGAACATGAGCCACATGCCTCAGCCTACTGCCTACCCGTACTGATCTTCAGTGTCCTTGGCTACCATGGGGCAAGACTGAACTGGAAGAATTGTAAGTCTCTTTCCTATTCATAGCCTTTGCTCTGACTCTATCTGGCTAGTAAGAAGGATTAGGGAGTACTTCTTGGTAGAACTCAGAACTGGGTCTGAAATAGCATATAGAATTTATACACACCTACCCGAAGGGAGAGGGGAGACCAGAAACCACCAGAGAAAGGGGTAAGGCATATCACTCACCAAAAGTCAGCTCTAGGAAGACAGGAACCACATCTTTGGTTCCCAGCTGCCCAGACCTTTCTGCCCAGGGCCCAATAAAAAAATCAGTTCTCATAAACACATATTGAATGGCTACAGGAACAGATGGTTGACTAAAGAGAGCTGGCCCCATGGGGATATTAGCAATTATAGTAGGTGATATGCCAGGTCACGGACTGACCTGGAGGAACTAGGGGATGATAAGGAAGTCACACACTGGGGACTCCTAAAGACTTTCATAATCACACTTAGAAAAATCTGGAAGTTGCATTTGTCATCCTCAATGTGATGGGTTGAGCAATGGTCTCTCAGTGACCTAATGCGGTCTGCTTTGCTCTAAGTAGTAACTTGCTATTTGTTTCAGGGTAAAAAGATCCCCACTGATGATAAAAAGAGCCCAGCTGTGTTTGGGTTTTACAGCCCGTCTCAAGATTTCTCTCAGATGTTTTGGTTTATGGCAAAGTTGGAAAAACAGTATTATTGTGATCATTATTACCATGACCGTTTATTCAACTACCACTAATAATTAATGTTTACTGAGTACCATTAATATGCAGTGGAATTCAATAAGCAATGAATTAGATTTGGCCTCTGTCCAGTGGGCTTGTTGTAAAGAAGAGAAAAACAAGTTATCACCCAAATTTTAATCTCTAAAAAATATGTTTATTTCGTAGGCTCCTCTTGGTTACATTTTGCTAAAATGACTGAAACTAATAAAGCTAACATTCAGCCTGTTGGCGATGTTTACATCAACATTTCCCGAAATGATGTGCTATGTGGAAAGGACACTGTTAGGTGATACATAGCAAAATAGGATGCTCACAAAATAAATAAATAAATTTGGAAAACAATGTCTTAAATAAACGTAAATGCTGTTGCTGCCGCAGGATTTTGCTGGGATAATGTGCCTTGTAAGCACCAAGAGAGGGAGACATCTAAGCACATTCTAGACTTATTTGAGTATGGAATCGTTTTATGAAGGACCATAAAAATGTGGATTTAAAAATCTGTTCTTATGTTTAAAATGCAGGTTTTTTATTTTTTTTTCCACAATGAAGAAATTGTATTGCTTCCATGCTTTCTCTGGCCTCTTGGCTCACCAGAATTTTAGTGGCACAATTTTATCATTGTCAAGGAATGAGTGTGGGTAGTTGTAAGGAATCCATCACTCCTGTCTTCAAGGTGATGAGCACACTACCAACATTTGGTCCCTCCCCAGGTCCCACTGCATTGAGGCTACCCTAGCAATTGTGTGACACATGAGGATAGTAGTCATTTTTGCTGCAGTATGAAGACTATGAACCAGCCTTTTGTGAATACAGATTGAGTATCCCAACCCAAAAATTTAAAATCCAAACTGCTCTGAAATCTGAAAGTGCTTAAAAAAGTTGCTTTGATTTTGCAGCTATTCTGGGTTTTAATAAAAGTTCAAATTAGGGATTGTTAAGAGGTCAAAAATAAACAAACTATTAAAAATTTTCCCAAATCTGATAGGCACTTGCAGTTCCAAACATTTGGGGGTAAGGGTTACTTGGCTGTACTTTTCCAAATAGAATCCTTACATCCATAGCAGCTCAGTACATACGACTAATTGTTGGCAAGGGCCTAGAGCAACTGGCACTGGCCTTGGCTGACAGTTGTTGCTGTGAGTGCAAAGAAAGGCACACTCATTGTAGAGTAATTTAGCAGGTTCCTAAGAGGCTAACTGCACACCCATATGCTGATATATTCACTTGACACTTTTTTTTTTAACTTGAGAGAGTTAAATGAGTGACTCTATCCACAGAAAACATTGTATAAAATTCTCTTATTTAAAAAAATCATGGATGAAAATTTTGAACATGACCTTCATCCCAGGTTGGATAGACAAAATATGTTATGTTCACCCAGTGGAATAGTACCCCGCAGTAAAAAGTAAATACCTACATTTGTACACAGTATGGAAAAAAAAATCTTCAAAAAAGTATTATAAGTTAAGGAAAGTGAGATTACATATTATATGATTTCATTAATATAACATTCTGAGATATCAAAACTCACTCAGACAATAGAAATTGACTTAGCATTTGCATTGAGATAGAGACAGAAGCAGTCTGGTGGGTGGAAATCTTTCTACAGTGGGGGTGGCAGGAAGCAAATGTGTCATTTAGTGACTGAAGCGGTAGTTACATTAATGTTTACACTTGTCAAAACTCTTCACAGCAAATGCTTAGAGTCCGTGCATTTTATTGTATATAAGTTAAACTACAATGAAAACAAAGAAGCGGAAATAACTGAACCTTTTACCACACACAGCAGCTCCGTGAGATCTGTGAGCTTGCACCTCAGCCATGAGTTGTTATGACTGCTTGTTAATGAAGTAATTACAGGAAATCACTTGTCATGTACCAGAGGACATTATTCATTTTAATTTCTTGGAATGAAAGTGGATCTTCCCTAGAGATGGCACTTCTCAGATCAACCTGGACAACCTTCCTGAAGCACGGCATTGAGAGCCAATTCCACATATGTTGTTTCAATGTGCTCCTGAGAGCTCTTTGTGAAAAACAAATGTTTTTGATGATATGGTCAGCTGATGAGTGGGCCTTTGTTTTCATTAAGATAATTACTGGTTCATATTTCTTCCAGCTTGTATTCCTCTCATCCCAGCCCAGCATTGTGTTTATTCACTGGTGGGTGACAGCATACTGAATTGTGACTTTAATCAGTGCACGTGTGCATGTGCATGAGTGTGTGTGTGTGTGTGTGTGTGTGTGTGTGTGTGTTTGTGTGTGTGTATGTGTGTTGGTTCTGTCCTTCTACCGTGTGAGTTCCTGGGATCAAACTCAGGACATCAGACTTAGTGACAAGAGTCCATACCCATGGAGCTATCATCTCCCCAACCCCTATCCAGATTCCTAAGTGTAACAGCAAACTTAGAGAGCAGTGACTGAAGACAAGGGAGAATGGACATCATCCATTAGTGTCAACAATTTTCTACTAAGTCGTTCCATGGAAAAATGTAAGGATTAGCGTAAGTGTGGGTCATAAATAGGTCTAGGATTGATGAACAATTATGTACTACTGCTTTTCATTTTTAAGAACCCCATTCATGTAGTCTGGCTCTTAGATCTTCGACTAGACCTGGTAGGAATTGCTATGCAAATGACTTCATGGGCAACATACATTAATGCAATGTTAGGGTGACTCTCCTTCTGCATCCCTGCCTTTCTCTCTTGCCAGTCATTCTTCTCATCTTCCTTCTTGCCATCATGATTCTACACCCCACTACTTGAACGTTTACTATTTTCTGGGCATTCTGTATCCTGGACTTCCATTTCTACTGTTTTGCTTCATAATTCCTAACTTATAGTTAGACGTAGTAATTCCCACTCATTCTAAAGTTCCTAATGTGCTCAATTCTCATCTCTGTGAGTCCAAGACTCATTTAATCTGAAAGGGAAGGGTGGGGGCCGTCGACTGCTTCTGTCCTGGAGGAGTACATTTGGCAATTGTAGTCTTGAATCCATTTGCAGCAAATCTTGCATTTCCCTAGGAAGAGGACATAGATAAAGATGCTGGGTGGAGGGCAAGAGACTCCCACCCTCAATCTAGGGATTCGGCTCTCAGGGCAACCTGGGGTCAAGTTGTTGGCTTTCAGCATCATTATTTGAAAACCTCCATCCACAGGGCACAAGTGGATGGCCAGAGAGCAAGTGAATTACTTTCCAAATTTGAAAAGCTTCTCAAAGTCCATAATGGATGTTTTCACTTCCAAGTTTTTACAATAAAGTTAATTAAATTTTTTAATACAAAATTGGTCAGGCTACATATTTTTAGTTAAATTATATTTCTGCATAATGAACACTGAGATTAAGAAGATGCCAGAGTTCAATAAAAAATGTTGAAAAAGTAAATATAAGTTAATTGGTAGGCAAAAATATTTCAAAAAACAGGATTTATGGGGATAATACTTTTAAAAAGGTATTTAGTATTGAAAAGATTGAGAAAAGCCAAATGACTTATAAGGACCTTCCAAGTTTTACGATGATTCTGTGAATTGAACTGTTTTTGTAAGTGTATAAGTGGCCTAACTACAAGCATGAATGTGTCTCACACAGTTCTAAGTCCTTTAACAATGAGGACTCATTCTGAGATTGTGTCTTTAGGATATATTTTGTCATTGAACACACATTGTACTCGCATGGACCCAGGTGGCTAAAATGTGAGTAGGCTGTGTCATCTTACAAGACATTGTCACATGGGTAACCTGTCACTGCCTGAAAACATTATATGACACATGACTGCAAGTGTTGCCAGGTCCCTTTAAGAATTTTGTACATCTTCAGGACTGTTTATGGTTAATGCACTCACTTTAAAAACAAGAAAGCTGAGGCCAGGGTAGGTTAAAAGCGCTTAGACAGGGCCACACAGACTGATTTGTCGGTCAATCTCACTTGAATGATCATGCTGCTATTTGCAATGTACTTTTCAGTCATGGCAGGTATCACATCACATGTGAGTGTGATGTTGGTTCTTTTTCAACTTGACACAACCTAGAATCACCTCAATAACGAATTGCTCCAAACAAGTTGGACATGTCTGTGAAAGTGTTTATAATTGGTTAATTAATATGGGGCGAGTTATTCTGAACTATTGTCGCACCATCCCATGGACCAGCTCCTGAATGACGATGACAGGTTAGACCTACACTAATCACCTCTTTTCAATGGAATCATCTCTCGGAAGGCCCTGTCTCCAACGAAGTCACATTCTGACACACATGGTGTTCGTGCCTCTACTTATGAATGTGGAGGAGTCCCACTTGTAACAAATCAGTGAATTTCTCACTCTTCTTCAGTGCTTCAAGTGTAAGGCAAGTTTCAAAGTTTCTCCTTGTAGCATCTTTTTGTCTGTAAACTTGTTGAATCAGTAAGTAAGTAAGAAACTAGGAGATTCACACCTGGCTCACAGCCTTGGAGATTCCTGAGCCCTGAGATTTGGTACACAGCTCTCTCAAAGCCATCCTTTGTTCATGTTCCAGCCTTTCTGTGTCTCAGGCAGGAGCCTCCAGAGTAGATGTAACTTAGTGAATAAGAAAGACCCTAAGGTTCAGGTCTGAGAAAGTAAACCAAGGTCAGAATATCCAGGTGTGGTGGCAGAAGACTCAGCAGTGAATGTGAGCTGAGACCCAGTTGCAACCCAGCCCAGGAACATGGCTTCTGTCACCCAACTAGTAGCAACTTCCTCCTCTAGTCAGGCGGCATCAAAAGTCAGTGTGCCAAAAAATGACTGAGTTTCACCAGTAGAAACTGTATCAGAAAGCCTCTTGCTAATGTGTTTGTTGATACAGTTGTATACTGTGCTGCTGTGGAATAATCTATGTATACTGTAAATATGTATTGGTGTCGTTGTTAATACAAAGCTGATTAGCCGATGGCTAGACAGGATTTTCTGGGCAAAGAGAAGGCTGAGAAGAAGGGCGGAGTCTCAGGAGTCATGAGAGATGCAGTTAGAAGCAAGAAGAATGTGTTATGTTGAAAGAAGGTATGGCCATGTGGCAGAGGGTAGATAAGAAATACGGATTAATTTAAAATATAAGAGTTAGCTAGTAACCAGCCTGAGCTATTGGCTGAGCATTTATAATTAATAATAAGTCTCTGAATGGTTAGTTGGGATCCACTGCTGAGACACAGTGAAACTTCACCTACACTGTGCATCTTGACTTCAGATATATTAGAGAAGTACCCATTCTCAGAATGTAATCTCTTTGTTAGGTCTATAATGTTGTGCCCACCTAGAAGCACTCAATCAGATCTCCTGATCACCACCACTAGGAAGAGATCGGACCACCAGCCCAGGAAGAATTCTCTTAGCTACTGCATCGAGTCCTCAGAGCCCTGCACGACTAAAAGATGAGGTCTCTCCTGGAAGAGCTCAGGAAGAAGTCACTTCTGTTTCTTCTGATGGTCCAGGGCTCTTTCCCCCACCTTTCAATTCATTCTGCTGCTTTGCATGAATTTTACAAATTCACAAATTGATTTGCACAAAGCTTTACTCAGGTTGAGAATTCTGCCCCTGGGAATAGCCGTGGCAAAGGTCATTACTTTGGCTGCTGCCGTTTGGTACCTCTTGTCCTTGATGGGCAGTTGAGTGCTCTGAGTGGAAGGCTTGCTTTGCCATGTAAGGAATAGCTGTTCCCTCTTGCCAGTAGCTTGACGTAGTGCCTTCTTGTAATTGAGTGGAGGGAGCAAGCTCTTGAGCTTGCAGCTGAAAGAAATGGTCCGACAGCCTAGGAACACATGAAACGAACTCCCCAGTTGCTGAGGGGTAAGAGGCATTTTCTAAAAGCATGGATGGAAGCTGATGATTCACTTGGTAGCCTGTTGATCTGATGACAGAAATGTGCCAGCACAGTACTCTGAGGTCCAGAAATAGATAGACTATCATCAGCCCTGCTCTTGCTGTCCCTGCAGTGATGATGCAAGGGGCACAGGTGCTGCAGCTGTGGGTTGCAGTGGGAAGAGATGGATAGGGTAAGCTCCGCTGCCCCACACAGCTCCCGCTGCAGGCAGCTTGCTTCCTTGTGTTCCTTCCACTGTTCCGAAGCCCCGGCCAAGCAGCCTGCTGCTGTGACCTAGTTACCATGGAGAACTTGCACATTCTCGGCTCCCTTGCTGCTTTTACGGGCAGAATTACTGAAGAGAATGTCTTTGCTGCTAAGAAATATAAATATTACAGAGAGATGCTCATTTTCTCCCTCTATGATGATTATTACAAAAGATATGCAAGATGACTTCATTACAGAGCACTTTCCTCTGCAACAAGCCTGTGGTGGGCTTCCACAGGGGTGGGCAGTGTTGCTAGGAACTGGATTAGATTAACCCTTGACTACCTGTTACACAGATACAGTGTAAGTTATCCATCCATCAGATTTGTGTGGAATTCTGACTTCGTGCTAGGCACCGGGAAGCCAAAGACAGAGAAGATACTGTCCTTGCCCACATGGAGCTTGGAGTCTAGGAACAGAAGCGAGAACATGGAACAAATAAGTGCAGTTTTAAAATGTTTCAGTAGACTCCTGTATCAAAGGCAAATGCGGGCAAGTAAACAGAACTAGGGGAGTGGTGCACATATGCTGG
Organism: Peromyscus aztecus; assembly: GCA_902168405.1. Taxonomy (NCBI): domain Eukaryota; kingdom Metazoa; phylum Chordata; class Mammalia; order Rodentia; family Cricetidae; genus Peromyscus; species Peromyscus aztecus. The sequence continues at coordinate 13,672 of CABHPQ010166673.1, forward strand.
GATCTATCTCTGTCAGGAAGACATGCTGCAAGAGGCGTCCCCAGGCTGAGTCTTGATGGTGAGCTCTTTCTTCACATGGAAAGAGGTCTTTCAGCTACTCCTCCACTGTTGTCTTTTAAAAAAGAAAAAGGAGAAGATGATGGGCAATGGTGAGAAACTACGTGCCAGCTGAACCTTCTTTCACGTTTTGCTAACATTCCTATCAAATGATACATTCTCTACAGCTGAAAGAGAGCCTGGGTCACTGAGCATTTTCATCTGGGCTTCTGGAGATCCTGAATAAAACTGGTATTTGCTTAGTAAAGCATGGTGATCAGCTTCCCCAATGGTCCCTAATGAGTCTCCTCCCCTGGTAGCCATGTACTTATGGAATTCCTTCCCATAGTGAATAAGGCTGGGCTGCGGGTTACAGCCATGTATCTCATGTAAGTGGGGCCATGCACTGCAAGGCAGTTTCTGACTCAGTCTCGTTATAAGGACAATTAAGCAGCCACAGTAAGATGTCAACCTATAGCAAAACTCATTTCCAACCCTTCTAATAAGCCAATCCAAATATTTCTTCAGCCCTATCAAGTCTTCAGATGACCATAGGCACAGCTACATTGGACTAAAACGTTGTGGAAAACTCAGCCAGACACAATCAATTGCATCTTTGCTTAATGAATAAATGCCTGTGGGATGAAAGCACTATCTGACAAATAGTTCCCAAACTCCAACGTTCTAACTGGTTAGGCTAGTAGTGACTTTCCATAAAATACAGGTGACAGGATAAGTTTAGGAAAGGTGTAATGAGGACACGAGTGTAACGGTCAACGTCTTGGATGCTGGATGTGGGGCACCTGGCAGTGACTACTGGAGTGTGCAGTTTTGAGACGCACAATAAATGGCCCCCCTTAAAGTGATACTTGCCACTAAAATAGCTCCTAGGAAAGGGGAGAGTCTTTCCTGTTGGAGTTCCCATAGCACATTACATAATCCAGAGTGCTATCCTAATTACTTATTTAGAACAGTAAAGTATAGTGGCATATGCCTCTAAAAAATCCCAGCATTTGGGAGGTGGAGGCATGCAGATCTCTGTGAGTTCAAGGCCAGTCTAGTCTACATAGTGAATTCCAAGACATCTGGAGCAACATAGAAAAAACTTGTCAAATACACACACACACACACACACACACACACACACACACACACACAATAGAACAGTGAAGTGATGTTTCTGCAGATAGATTAACCTGAAACTGCCTTAATCAATGCTACTTCGGGATACTTAGGATGGTTGCCTAATATAATCAATCCTCCCTAAAAGTTTAAAGATTTTGAACATTGAATTAAATAATTGTTTTTGTAGTTGTGGTTTAACAACTGCAAATGCTCAATATCATCTTAAGATGTCATAGCAATCCTTCTAAGAAGCTATGTAGTGAGTGAGTTCAGACTATGGATACACATAACTCAAACAAAACAAAACACGGAAAACATTTTATGCCAAAAATTAGCCATGGTTTAGGTGCATTTTTAGTTACACTATTATCAGAAGAGAAGGGCGTATAATAGAAAGTATTCACTTTTTTATAATTAGCTTCGTTATACAGAGAAGGAGAGGCATGTACTTTGGTTAAAGGGGGATGCAGAATTTAAGGAACTGTTTCAGTTGACACAAAAGCACTAAGCATCTGCAAACTGAGGGAAGATTGTCAGAAAATTGTTAGCAATCTGGAGATGAAAGGTCCCAGGAAGAAGCAGAAGGAATGGTACAGTAAGAAGACCAAAGACCACATCCTCTGGACCAATGACACGAGATTAGCGGATAGGTGGATGTGAACCCTCACAAGACTCCTTACGTCCACCTAGCCTTGCTTTCTAAGTCTTGACTCCAGGCATGTGGCTCGGAGTTGTCAGCACTCCTATCTTCAGAAGCAGGCTGAAGAGTGGATAGAAGGGGCTGGATTTGGAGTCAGAGTTCTTGATTCTCCGTTAGCTGCACAGAGCGTAATACTTGATTGCAAAAGGCTACAGTCTCTAGAATTTTGTAGAACTTGGTTCCCTTTCCTTCCTTCTGACCCAGAAACCCCTTTCCTGCAGCGTAGCCTTGGGGAGTGAGAGGAGAAAGTTTGCCTCCGGACCCTGGGTGCTCTCCCTGAGCATCCTCTCTATGGCTGCCTGGCATCAGCGTGCCAGCCTAGTCCACAGGCGCATGAAATTCCGTCTCCAAATCCACCTCCAACTCCAACATTTTAAATGTCTATAAACACTTAACTCATATGATGCCTTTAAATAATAAAACAAGGTGGAATATAATTAAGGGGCAAAGTGAGTTGTACAGACAATTTGTGCTGTGAGCAAGTCTTTTTAAGTTGACTAATGTGACATTGTTCTCCCGAAAAAGAAAACTTCAGCATTTTATTTTCTGAATTACCTTGATCCAAATTAGGTCACGGGAGGGTGAGGGTGGAGAATTGGAAAAGTCCCAGAGCACCTCTCAGGTGATGCAAACTCTGATTGTCTTTGTAATCCCACTGAAAGAAGAAAGGCCAGAGCTGCATGGTTGTGCAGCCGAGGACAAGGCTGCCTCCATCTACAGCAAGGTCCCTGTTTGCAGAACAAAGAGCCTTCAGCCCAGTGGACAGTCTGTTATCAGCCAGCGGCAGGCTGAAAAATAATCTCCAGCCACGAGCAACAATGGGTGCTGTATCTCAGGCCAGGTAATGAGGAGTCTTTAAACTGCATCAGCTCGATTGTATTATCCTTTAGTTTTACACTTCTCAGCCCAGAAGAGTCTTATCTTTTCCTTTCTGTTGTTCTGTGCAGCCCTCTCCCCCATCCATGAAGGAAAAGACATCAGGTGGCCTTTTTGCTTTCCTCCCTTTTTCCAGTGTGAAGCTACTGCATAATAATAAGACTCCATGCAAAATTTTGTGCACAAAATTAAAGTGACCTGCCTCAGTTTCTTTGCTTCAAGAGCAGATCCAAGATAGAAAAAAAATGTGCATACTGAGGCAGACTAGTGCCAGCGCTGGGTTCTTGCTGGGGTCATGCTCTCTAAGCAGGGAAGGGATTCATCTACATCTGGGCAACAGCACCTCCTGCATCAACTCTCTCATTTGTTCAGAGACACCAAGCAAGGAATCAGATCTTAAACTCCAAGAGCAACCACTCCTGCGTTGCTGATTCAATACGAAGTACTAATTGGTTCTCTCAGTGTTTTCCATTTAAAAACCATTCTTCATTCCAATAGGTATTGACCAGGCTTGAGAAAGGGCTTGGTTTTTGTGCAGCCTCTTGGACTTTCTTCCACAGAGCCTCTCTGTGTCATGGTCTTCTATCTGTGTGATACTCCTCGTATGTATTCAAGGAAGAAGACTCCCAGTTACTTAAGACTATCGGACCATAGCTGTCTAGGTAACTCCAAGTGGGTGGAAGCTGACACAGGATGATTTCTGACTTAAGGATGGACATGTGGAGCAGTGACCTGGGTGTGAGCAAAAGGCCTGCTACCACCTTTGTTTTCTCAATTTTGGAAACATGTGTAGGTTAGCAATGAGAAGGAAAAATTTGGTTTTATTAAAAAATGAATACTTGGAAGATTTCAAAGTGAATTCCAAAAGGAGTTAAACATAAAAATGAAAGAGCATTAAAAATGATATACGGTATTTTTATAACCTTGAGTTTGGAAATAACTTCAGGAAGATTCAAAGTGCAGAAGTTATCAAAGAAAAGGTTGACAGATTTGGCAATGTTAAAAACTTAATACAGAGAAAGCCATTTACAATGAAATTAAAGGTATATGTCTCTGAAAGAAAACATGTATAATATCTATAAAGGACAATGGATCATACACAAAATATATAAATATTTCTAATAAAAAATACAAAACAACCCCACAGTAAAAATGAGCAAATACACAGGAAATACATAATATATAGTATGAATGTACAAATGGGCCATAGGGTAAACAGATACAGATTTTGCTGGAAATCAACAGATGACGGACTACAACCAGAAGATAATTTCACAGCAATGAGCTTGGCAGAATCAAAGGAGCCCAATACAACGTAGTTTGGGGAACCTGGAGGACAGGCTTCCTCGTGTAGCGTAGCAGAGGATGAAAATTGTGAGCCTGCTGTTGACCCACCGGGCAGCACTGGTCAAATGGTGAGTGTCTGTAAGAATCTTTTCTAGAGACATTTATGTACAGTGACCAAACGCATGTGCAGAGGAACACTCACAGCCTGTGGTAATCAAGATAAATAAGAAACTACCTGTTACCCAAGTGGAAAACATTTGCTGGGCTTGAGAGGCACAGATGTGCCATTCCAACTATGCAAGAAGCTACGGCAAGAGGATCACAAGAGCAAGGCCTACCTGGGCTACAGAGCGATTGGTCAGCGTGGGAAACTTAGTAAGACCACATACCAAAAGGGTGTGGCTTAATGGGAGAGTGTTTGCCTTTCCTGTGAAACAAGGCAACAGAGTGAACCCCCGCACAGGAGAGAGAGGGGGCATGGGATATTTAAGCATAGGGTACCTTTTCTGCAGCCCATGAAAAGGAGAGAGGCACTGAAGAGATTGCTTGATTAGTACATCATCTGGCATACAAACACGAAGACCTTACTTCTGCTCTCATAGCCATGTAAAAGTCTGTTGTAGGGGAACATATCTGTGACCCCAGAAAGGGAAGAGGAAAAAACAGACAGATCCCAGAGCTCATTGGCCAGTGACCCTAACCAAATCCACAAGTTCCAGGTTAAGTGAGAGATCCTGTCTCATAAAATAATGTTGAGAGTGATTAGAGCTATCTCCAGGGTCCACTTCAGGGCTCCACACAGGCGCGCACACACACACACACACACACACACACACACACACACACACACGAGAAAGGGAATGTGAGACCTGCTCAGGCATGGATTTCTATGAAGGTAAATTTCTATATGAAAAGAATAAAAGCAGTATTATTTTCACTTATATAAGGGAGGGAGATCAATACACATATGCATGTCTTCAGATGCACAGTTGCATAGGACATGTAACACATTTAGGATGTGTCGTAGGTTGAGAAGGAATTGACAGAGAAGTTTTGAAGAGCCACTGTTTCACTACTTCAGTGCTTGGACCTTTTCCAACAATATACTCATTTATTAAATATGCAACAGGAAAGGGATTTTAAAGATTCAGATACAAGTCTCATGGCTAATTCATTGTTAACAAATTGAGATGTTTATCCACAAGAGGGAACTCATGCCTGGTACTATAAACCTTGTCAAAAATCCATGACTGAGGAGGTTTTAGGCCTTAAGGAGGACCTTACCACCACTGCTTGTCTAAATCGACATAGCATCCAAGCACTTTCTGAATGTCTATGTTTATATCCACAGACAAACACTGCTCCCAGCCGTAGTCAAGAGAAGCCTCTCTTCACATTGATGGGAGGAGACTACAAAGCCCCATGGCTGCACAGGATGCTGAGAATAAAGGGTGGGTGGGGCTCAGCCCTTAACAAGACACTTGTATCACCCTCTCACGACTCAGGGATTGTTTCAAAAGATAGAGCAGAAAAGATTCAAGACCCAGAAGAGAGGGAGAAAGGCTGTAAAATGCCATCTTCTTCTTCTTTTTTTTTTGTTGTTTTCTGTTTTTGTTTTTGTTTTTGTTTTTCGAGACAGGGTTTCTCTGTGTAGCTTTGCACCTTTCCTGGATCTCGCTCTGTAGACCAGGCTGGCCTCAAACTCACAAAGATCCGCCTGCCTCTGCCTCCTGAGTGCTGGGATTAAAGGCGCGTGCCACCACTGCCCAGCAAAATGCCATCTTCTAAGCACCACATGGCCATGCAATTGTGAACTCACAGTATCGGCACCATGTCCACAAAAGCAAGGTCCACCTGACAGTCAGCTATGGGTGGGGCTGGGGCCTACCATTTGCTGCTGAACTAGAAATGATATTCTGGGAAAATATTCTGGCAATGAAGAGATTCTCAAAGAGAAGACAAGGCACAGTAGCCAGCTGTGGACCCACTAGTGAGCCCACCAATGCCTAGTGGGCAGTTCCACACCCATGGTCACACAGAGGGCCCAGGTTAAACCCTGTGGGACACTGAATAAAACAGTCAGTCATGAATGTGGGAAAGAGGTTTGGAGGGAAGAACGGGACTGGCAGGGGCTTGGAGGGACGGAAGCAAGAATAAGGCAGAAAGTAATCAAAATGTATTATATACATGAATAAAACTGTTACCAGACAAAGTTTATTAATACAAAAATTAGCAACTATAAAAACTGAGGTATTATTTTGTAAAACCTTGAGAAGGCATCAGTGATATATCTTCTAAGATTTAAAAAAAAAATACTTTTTTTTAAAGTAAGAAATAATGGAGAAAGGATATTTGATTAAAGTAGAAGGGTATTTATCTATTTACTCATTCATTTATTTAACACATAATTGTAGAATAACTATGATACACCAGGCTTATTCTGAACATGGGATACACAGATAAACAAAACAAAGTATTTGCCCTTAGAAAGCTTAAATTCTCCAGGCCAGCTAAAAGGGTGGGATGGAGTGGGATGAGGCAGTAAACAAATAAGAAGTATATATATATAATGTCAGAGGGTACAGAGTCCTCAGATGTCATAAGCACGGAGAGGAGGCTGGGAGCTGGTCACAGAAGCATTTGTGATAGGCAATAGTCAGCAGAGTCCTCACTGATGTGAATTCTGAGAGAGATTTTGAAAGAGATAACTTCCATTAACAGAATCTCCTCCCATACTGGCCTATGGAGAAGCCTGTGATGCATTTTCTTGATTGATGATTGGTCTGGGGGGGCCCTGCTCACTTTGAACAGTATCACCTTTCGTCTGGTGGTCCTGAGTGCTATGGGAAATCCATGAGGAGCAACGCAGTAAGCAACACTCCTCCATGGCCTTTGTTCCAGTTCCTGCCTCCAGGTTCATGCCCTGAATTCCTGTCCTGGCTTCGAGATGGACTTAGAAGCTGTGAGATGAAATAAACTCTTTCTTCCTCTAGTTGCTTTTGGCCATGGTGTTTTATCACAGTGATAGAAACCCTAAGACAATACAGGTCAGCAAAACTTAGGAATCACTTACGTAGTCCAAGTGGCTTGCTTGGCTGGTAGGAAAACACAGGTCCTTTAAGGCTGACTGCCCAAGCACGTCCACAGTATGGCAGAGTGGGTCTCAAACAGGAACACCTGACTTACATTACTTGACTTTGAAAGCACAATAGAGGAAGGCCAACCGACATTTGTTAGTCACTCAATGCTCCTTGGCACCTCTCAGGAGAGACCTGAGACTCTGCCTTGTTCCTTAACAAAGCCAAGGCTACTGGTCTGGAGAATGCACTTCAATTAGCAAAGCCCTTGACTTTCCTGCATAGTGTGGTAGAGATGTTTGGACCCGACTCTAGGTTTGGAAACTGGAAATAGGATTGCTTTTATATAAGTCTGTGACAATGGCCATGGCTCCCTATTGTGAACTCAAGAGTTGGGAGATAATGATTGAGGGAGTGTATGTGCTGGCCAAAGAGATGTTGGTTCTGGGGACCAAATGGAGGGGGAGGAAATGAGCTGATGTGGGTTGTAGACGTTAATGAGCTCTTCAAAGTGAGACTTGAAAATTATATTTACACAGAAATTCTGTGGAGAAAGTTGAGGCAATTATGCAGATAACACAAGTCAAATCTCCCAAAGTTCTGGCTTCATTGATCTGGATAAGTGGATATTTTTTAACTTGATAAATCCAGAAAATTGATACTGGGGAAAGTTCTTTAATTACTATGAATTAAGACAAGCATCACGGCAACCAGTGGAGAATGCTCATGGTCCTATTGAATACCTCAGTTTTCTTTTCTAAGGGCTGGGGATTTCACCATTTTTGTTTCCCTATGTGACTTTCAGAGGCGGTTCCCACAGACAATCCTGCCTTCTACATTACATTGAAAGTGAAGTATAGTCTACCCATGGTCACCAGACACCCAGGTCTGTAAAAACTGACTTCAGGGCTATGAGTTTCAAGTTTGCCTAAGAGATGGGTCACACACTTCAAATACACCATTTTGACTGTTGGAGTGGTATGTCCTCCATTTAAGAAGGCTATGATGCAATGTGATTACAGATGTGCTCTCATGCAGCTCCTGGCTGAGGGACCTGCTCTCAAGGCCCCTAACAAGGAGTCTTTCACCAGGCAGTAGACCTCACTGCATTATTTAGATGTCATAAACCACCATCTACTTTCCAATGCCACGATCTTGAAGCACAGCATGACTGATGAGCAGGTTCCTACTGAATGTCACTGAATGAACACCTTGCCTACTTTTACACAGTCAAGAGCGGGACACTGAGCACTTCACCTCTAATCACCAAAAGATATGTGCATCCCTCCCCATCTACAACCCAGCATCATAGAGTGTCTTCTAATTTAGGTGTAGATCCTACAGGTTAAGGGCTCAGATGTAAGACTGTTCCCCACCCAGTTCAAACATTGTTCATATGTAATAGGCTGTCATCTCTACCTCTGACTGTCTGTAAACTGGGACTCTACCTACCTATTCCTTGAGTTTAATTAATTTTCTCATGAAATTTGGGGAAACACCATGCATTTACTCACACTTTTCCATTTATTATAGCAATTATTATGAAGGACACAAATGAAAGAGATTTGTAGGGTATATTATGGGATAAAGGGCAGGGAATTTCTGTGCTCCCCATTCTTCTACCTGACAAGAGCCTCTGCGTATGTTCAGGTATCTGGGAATTCACAAACCCAGTGTGTTTGGGGTTTTATAGACATCTTCATTTAATTGGCAAGACTGATTATATCCCTGACCATTAGTGGTCAGCTTAATGCTTAGGCCCTCTCCCTTCCTGGATGTGGTAAGTGTTAATAGATGGGGAGTCTCAACTCTCCCAGCCTGCCTTAGTCTTCATGGAGACCTCCAAGTCCTGAAGCCACCCAGAGGCTCAGACCCCGGTCATCTCATTAGGGTACAAAAAGATACTCATTCATTTAGGTATTCAAAGGACATTAGGATCTGTGTGTCAGAATTAAGCATTCCTTTCACAGTCTCTCAACCTGAGTTATGTTTTGTTCTCCTGTGCTTCTTCTGGTACCCTCAGTTTCCTCTGATACCTCATTAATCTCACTCAGCCCACTTCCCATCTAGAAAGTAGTACGGGCAAGCCTGCCTAAATTCATGGACTTTTATTTAATTATGGAGATCTTTGTCTATCCGTCATCTGACAAACCAGTCCACACAAGCAAATATCTAAATAAAAGCCCAAAGCCATCTGTAACATTTCAATTATTGCTATGGAACTCAGTCTAAGGAATTCTTCCCAAGAGGCATCTTTCCCTTCCTGGGCTTCTTACATAGAGTATATTTGATATTTTGTAACCTTATTTAAATGACTCAAGGTCATCTTTGTGAACAGTGCTTATTGCGTCAAGCTGCATTTTGGGATACTCTCCAGAGCTATTGAAGTGCATGGTTATTTGCTTCTGCAAAAGATAGCCTCAAGTTGATATGCTTTGGAATTCATGTGTCCACTTTTTATAGTTTTCCCTTATTCTTCCTTGCTGTCAGCGGAGCCGTCATCAATTTTCACTGTTGAAATTTCACTTGTCTAAAGTCAGCATCCATCTTCCTGCTGTCGGGGCTCAGTGTCTGAAGTCCTAGCTGTGGCAGTGCCTCTCCAAGTAAGACTCATTTGCCTCTGGGAATCAAACCAGATTCCGCAGATGGGACTGGGAGGTCAAGTGAATTATTCCTAATGATAAGACCAAAGCTACTCCCAATAGTTTAAGGGATGACTTGCCATTCCCAAACTGTCCCAATGGTGGGAGAACAGCCTTGGTACTCAAGCTAGAAACTCAGATAATGAGCTTGGAGTCCACGCTCTGCTAACAGGCACTGCTCATAGGTGAGAAAACGGCAGTTTAATTGGATAATTTTGTTGCTGTTTTTGAGGCAGTGGAAGTCTGTGCTACATCTGAACTGTTGGATCCATGATCTTCAACATTCTGAGATGGTTTAGAAGTAAGCCCACAGCACCAAGTGCAATGTTTTCCCATGGAATAAAACTCCTTATTGAGTTACCAGCTGAAGTAGCCAGTTTTGTTCCAAGAACATTCCAAAGAATGGCTGATAGATTGGCTATGATTATTTGGCCTCAGGTTTGACAATTTTTTTTTTCCTAAAAGCGAAAGACAAGGCTGGCAATTTGGAGAAAAACAGCTGACAGCATTTTACCAAAACTTGAATTTGAGCTGAAAGCTCAAATGACGAAGTCTTATACTTGATTACATGAACATTACCAGGTTCCAAGGGCCTAAAGGTTTTCTTTTCTTTTAGCATGTATATGTGGGTATAATGCCAATGTTTGTGTGTATGCATGTGCACGCAGGTGTTGGCACACATGTGAGAAAAGGTGCATGTGAACATGTGTGCCTATATGTGTGTAAGCCTGAAGCTGAAGTCAGGTGTTGTATTTGATCACTCTCCACTTTATTTTTCTCTATCAGGGTCTCTCATTGAACCCAGAACTAGTTAATTCCAGCTAGTCAAGCTGGGCAGCTTGCTTCAGGAGCAGTTTCTTGAGAGCCTGGATTGCAGATAATGCCATTCTTGCCCAGCTCTTTTATGTGCTGTTGTTTTTACAGCTGTTTATTAGGGGCAGATGTTTTGCCTGCTAATTCATCTCCCCAGCCCCTACAGACTCTCTGATATGATTAGTGATACCATTAGCAAATGGGACTGTCAATATATGTGGTTTTTAAACTTGTGCATACCTGTAATTCTAGCCGTCTTGGAGGTAAAAGCAGAGGGTCACCCCCAGCCAGATAATGAGTTCAAGGTCAGCCTATACTACACAAGATCCTGACATTCAAAACAACAAAAATTCTGTAATGAGATGTGTCATCATTTGGTAGGTCTACATATCTCACTCATTAAAGATGATATACATCATCAATACTAATGTCCCAAAATGATATGTGGAACCAAAGGGGATTTATTTCTTAATCAAGGTTCTCCATGAGAAATCTATATGGCATATATACATAGACAGTATGATATACATATGTAATAAAAGATGTACATATAAAGTTTTACATTGCACAGTCATAGCACAGTGATAGGCTACATATATGATCATAATCCTTAAAAACTGTGAAGAAGCTAGACAATTCCTATCACCTAGTTACATGTTTGTAGTTAATACATGCCTCTGCCAAAATGCAATGGATAGCAATGCTGGTATAAACAGCCTACTGTGGTACCAGTCCTATGGAAGCATGGTACATGCAACTATGTGCAATATATAAGTAAATATGACACTGGATTATGGACTCAATATAGTATTCTTATCACTGCATTTTAGAGCTCTTGTTGGAAACAATTTACTATATTTTTTAATATGCTGTGCTACATCAGCAGCAGTCCCACACAGTTACTCCCTCTCCTGATTGGGTGATTTTCCTATATAATACCATCTAGGTCTATATAAATACAACCACTGTATTTGTTTGCACTGTGAAGAATTCTTTGCATTCTCATTGTTATGTGTAGTACAGCTGTGTGTGTGTGTGTGTATTTATATCAGAGAGAGAGGAGAGAGAGAACAAGAGAGAGAGAGAGAGAGAGAGAGAGAATTGACTTATGTAAGATGGCTTGCTGAGGCAAAGCCTAACAACCTGAGTTCAATTCCTGTAACCCACATGGTAGAAGGAAAGAACCTAAAGTTATCCTTTGACCTCCATATATGTGGGTGTACACACACACACACACACACACACACACACACACACACACCAAACATTTACAAGAACTGATCCATGTGATTCTGGAGGCTGAGAAGTCCCCAAATCTGTCATCAACAAATTAGAGACCCAAAAGAGCTAATGAATTGTTCCAATCAGAATTTGAGAATTGATCCTGTAAATTGTAGGTCAAGCCTGAAGCCTGAGGACCAGAAGAGTCAATGGTTTGATTCTGAGTTGTGTCAGATGCCACCTCCCACCTGCAGCTTTCAGTGAGAAAGGCAAACTTCCATCCCTCTGCTTGAATGGACGGGTGGTGCCTACCCACACTGGGAAGTACACAGTCATCCATGCATTTTTAAGTAGCAAAGTGTACAAACTCTTAATTGGTATGGCTTTGCGTTCTACATTGAAATTGATCTTTATGAAGCTACATCTATTGACATTCAGCAGATAACAAAGAATAGCTACAATTATTGGAAAATGACATTATAGACTTTCCTTTTCTAACTATTTTTCTGTTGAAGACTATGTTTTCTTCATGGATTTAAATATAAATGCCAAATATACTTATTTAGTGATCAAGCATTCAGTATAACATTTGGGGGCCTGATTGTCTTCTGTTTAACCTATTTTGTTTGTGGGGTGGAAGCATTAAAACAAGGTTTTTATCTATGTAGGCCAGGTTGAGCTCAACTTAGGATCCTACTGTCTTACCTCCCAAGTTCCAGGATCGCAGGCCCAAGCCACCGCACTTGATTCTAGCAATAGATTTACTGTATTTGTATAGGAATAATAAGGTAAAATACTTTTGTGGTTTTCAACTAAATTTTTAATTATTAATTAAATTTGTTCTCTGGCAATTTCATACGTATATAGAATGCCTTCTGTTTGCTCTCACTCACTACCCATTCTCATCTCCCTCCCTCCCATTCCTTTCAACTTCCCCTCCTACCTACAAACCTCTTTCCCACATTCCTGCCTCTTTGTTTTATTTTGCGACCCACCAGTTTAATCAGAGCTATCAGTGTGATCATGGGTTCGGAACTAACCATTGGAGCCATAGACTCACCAGTAGATAAGCAACTGAAGACAATGACTCCTTCTTGCAGAATCTACCAGTAGCTAGCAGTTCAGTAGGATGGGGTAGGAACCATGAGCCCCTCCCTAATCCATCACTGATTGGTGACAGGCCCAGTCTTATACAGGCCCAGTGCTGTAACAACTGTAACTGCTTTGATTCCCGATTGCAATGATTATGTTATGCCTAGAAAATGATGTTTTTCAGCCCTTCTTCCCATCTTCCTGCTCTTACATTCTTTCTGTCCCCTCTCCCATGATGTTCATCCACATCTGGATAAGCTTGTTGATAACTTCCTCCCCATCCCCCAGTAGTCTGCATAGCACCTTTCAGCACTATGAAAGCTAGGCAGCAAGAAAGAAGTTTCCAGTCCATCACCCACTTGATTTCCCTGTATCTTGTAATCAAGCTATATGTTGAAATTTCTAATATGGCAGATATTGATAAGGACATTTGTAAGTTTTAGTGGTCTGGGTGGGATGTTTTCCTGTGTCGGTGGGTCCCAAGAGCAAAGCCTTTGACAACTATTACTCCACACAACCAATCAAGGCAGATTGAAAACAAATGGCCACCAGTCAAGGCTACTGAGTAAGACCCTATCTCAAAAGTCTGAAGAAGAAAAGAAATAAAATGATGGTCTTACCTTCCTGCTGGGCATCATTAAATAATTGCAGATCTAGATTAGAGTCTACTCTTCCTAGAGTGAATTTTATCACTGCAGTTCACCAGGTGAAGGAAGTAGGGTATAGCAAGATCCATTTAACTTTTCTTGAATGAGTGGAAACCAGATCTCAGTGTCCCAAGACAGTCTTTTGAGAATCCGAGAAGCTTGTTGATGTTACATTATATATCATCACCCTTTTCTTTTAAGAATGCTTTTGTCTCCCTCACACCATGTCATTGTGTCTTATTTCCTCACCTCCTTTAGGTCTCTGTGAAATGTCACCTTACCAAGGAAGCATTCCGTGATGCAATAGCCCTTCCTACAGCTTTCCACGTGCTTACGCTCACTGTTTTGTTTTCCCTAAGTCGTTCACAATTGTCAGATTATATAGTGTTGCTTTATTTTTAGATAATTCTTGTGTGTGTGAGTGTTTCCTTGCATGTCAATGGAACATAACGTGGGATGCCGACAACTGCCCCATCACTAGGAGGGTCTGGACAGGCAAGTCTTGGGGCAGCTTAGGAAATCAATATTTCAGATCTGAAGTGAGAATCTAGGCCATACATCATAGCCTTCACAGGAAACTGAATAAAAATATTCACTACATGTGCTTGACACATAGTAATCGCTCAGTACAGTTCAGTTGTTATCATTGTTGCACTATTTCTTCTCAGTCCTTACTGCTACCTGATATTATATATACTATTTATTGATCAGTTGTCTGCTCTTACAATATAAAATTCTGGATTTTGCATCATTTCCTGCAAAATTATCAGTAATTAATCAGTCCCTGGAGCATAGCAGACATTCAATAAATGTTTTAAAAGGATGAATAGCTTCATTATTGACTCTTTTTCTCTCTCTCCCCATGTATGTGTGTGTGTGTGTGTGTGTGTGTGTGTGTGTGTGTGTGTGTGTGTGTGGCAGTCACTCTACAACTATATTGTAAGATGTGCTAGCTTTTCCTGCTGTGATAAAATTCTGAACTATCTACTTTCAAGAAGAAAATGATTCTTTGGGCTTGTAGAGGCTTATTTTGGCTCTAAACATTTTCAGTTCATTGTTGCTTAGCTTATTGTGGAAGAGAAAGTTACTCAATTCATGATGAGCAGGGAGCAAAGAGAAGGAAAGAGGTTGAAGTTCCAATATCTCCTGCAAGGGTACATCCTACAAATAGGCCCCACCTCATAGTGGTTCCAACACTTTCGACTGGCACCATAGGCTGGGAACCAAGCCTTCAACATATGACCCTTTGAGAACACTTGTAAAAAAACACAGCATAAGCTCTATTTCCATATGGTATTGGGGTGATTCACACTACTTGTTATCCTAAGGTCTTGCTGAATGTAGTCATTCCTCATGCCAGTCAGTGTTCAAGATCATCGTTCATGTCTGGCCTGCCTGTTTGCCAAGGTCACTTCTCTATCTGTGTTTTAGGTCATGTGGACTCTTACCTATCTCTGTTCTTCAGAACATGGCAGGACTCTTGCCCTTTCAGCATGTTTGGAACCATTAGATTCCTCTCCATCCTCCAGTTTTCCAGTTTGGGTTCCTCCTGGATACCTTTATTCTAGCCTGTGTCTCTGCTCTCTGGATGCTCCATGACACCACTGCTTCCCACTCACGTGTACTTATCTCACTCTTTTGTCATTATCTTGAAACCCTGAGACTGCCAGCTCCCTGAAAGAAGAGATTGTCTTGTGTATCTGCAATCGTACCGCCTAACACAGGCGCTGTCAGATTAATGATTGTGGTTAATGAGCTTTTTTTTTTTTAAATGAAAGAATTGCAAAAAATGAGTACTAGCAAAAGCATTGTTTAAATCTTCAGATAATGTCAACTGAACTACATATAATAATACTGCAAACCTATTTGATAACTTGGCTCTGACAAATCAAACATACTTTACTTGTTCACTATTGCTCTGTCCCCCACACTGTGTGCCTTCTTTCTCCATGGTAGAAAGTTGGGCCTCTATTCCACTCTCACTATCCTGTCCATGAAAACAAGGTGAATCATTTATCATTTGTTGAATAAATGGATGACTAATATGCTCATGGGCTAAGGAAGAAGACATAAAGCCTTTTCAGCTACTTTCTGTTGCTTCTGACAACAGAGCACTTGGAAATGAACAAAACACATCATGAGGGTGTTGGATGAAGCATATGGAATTTTCTTCCAATTAAAAATCTCTAAACCATAAAATAATTAATTAAAAATCAGTTTTAGAATTTCCTGCCCAGTGTGACCTCTCCTGCCTTAAAATTCCTCTGGCAATTATAAGAATTATTAGCTATTTAATTCACAAGGCCTTGGACATCTTTTCTTTCCTTCTGACTTCTTTTTAATTTTTTTCATTTTAATTTAAGATTTCATATGTGTGTGTATTGTTTTCCCCCAATCCACTGTGCTCTCCTTAACAATGGGTGGTACTCATCCTTCACTGAGATTCATAGAAAGCTCCAGTTCTTAGTATTCCTCTCAACTCTCTAGGCACTTCTCTGAGAGGGAGAGAGAAGAGGAAGAGAGGGCTGCAGGGAGGACATAAGGGGCATGAGTGGCTAGGAGGACAGGAGAGTGGACATTAGATGTAAAAATCTCAATTCCCTCCATATATCCCAACCAATTTCAGAAATGCAGCTCAGTGTTTACAACTCCATGAGTCATCTTTGTTTTTGCTTGTTTATTTGTTTTTAAGTTCAGAGGATGGAACCTTGGCCTTTGTGAATTCTAGGCAAGTACTCTACCCCTGAGATACACAACCAGGCCCAAATTTGTAAACTTCAGGACAATATGTGTGTGCATGTGCATGTGTGAGTGCGTGCCTGCGTTTGTGTGTGTGTGTGTGTGTGTGTGTGTGTGTGTGTGTGTGTGTGTGTGTGTATTTATGTACATGGATGCAAGTACCTAAAGAGGCCAGAAGGGGGCATCAGATCACCTGGAGTTGGAGTTACAGGTGGCTGTGAGTTGTCCTATATGGGTGCTGGGAACTGAACTCAAGTCCTCCGCAAGAACAACAAGTTTGTTTAACTGCTAAGCCATCTTCGCAGCCCCTCAACTTCATGAATTTTTAACATACAATCTCACTGGCAGAGGCAGAGAAGTCCAGCCTTTAAGTCTGATAGCCACTGAAGATTTAATCATACCATTAGATAAGACTGCTCCTCACATGGAACCTTCCAGTTTTGCTCTTATTGCAGATTATTCTATTCAATTGTCTCTTATGTCTGGGTGACAGAAGACTGGAACTGCCACCAGAATTGATAAATGTTTTTTTGGGGACTGGCTGAAATATTCTATCAGATGTGCTGGTGGCCAAGTCCTCCGATACCAAGGGTTGCTGCAATTATCCCGAATTTCCACTGGCAAAGAAAGTGGTTGATGCAACCATATCTGTGTAACTATGGCTCTCCCACGTAGACTACAGAGTTCTAGTCCATGAGAGAGATGAAAGGTATTCTAACAGCTATATGAAAAATGTGAGGGACAAAGCAGAGCAGCTTCATTAATGGAGAGATATTACTCTGCACTTGAAGTGACTCTCTGGATGCGTGATGCACTGTGTGATTATGTGACAGGTAAGGTAATATTGTAATTCTGTGCTGAATTTAAGGATTGGGAAATTAAGTATACGTGAATTGACAAACCCTTTGAAAATCTTGAATGATGCTGGTAGTGGGAGCTTAGGATTTAGAGTAGGCCATTCAAGAATGGAGCTGTTATATTTTAAGAGACAGGCTTTGACCTGCAATATATCCAAGTTTATGTGATACATTCTACTATAATGGTGTTATGCTCTCTGTTCATAAAATTACAGATGTCTCATAGGAAAAGGGTGAGTTGGATGTTACACGGTCAGGGCTCTGGCCATGTTTATTCAGTCCAGGGTCAGCCCATGATTATTAAACCTCACTGGACAAAAATAAATTGGCATTTTAGAATGAAAAATCACATCTTTTCTATGTGGTGTGCATACTTACTAGATATTATGTGTCCCGATAATCATGAAGCAGTTTATGTTCTGGCATGGATCTCCTACACACCAGCCTATTTTGTTTCCCATACAGCAAAGTTGAGTGGATGTGAAAGCAACGCCTCTCTCCTCTCTGCATCACTCATACTTAGTTGGTTATAGAAAGCCACAGACCCTACCTATTACCAGCATTGGAGCTGCTGCCAAGTTGCCTTGAGGCCCGGGTGCTGGCTCCTTCCTGCCATCAGCTGTCTGTCCTCATTCGGAGCCATCACAGGGCCCAGTGCTATGAGCAGCGTATGGAAGAGGCAATGGGGCATCCCCATCGCAGAGGGCAGAATAACAGGGGACTGTGATTCCTGGCCAAGAATTAGCCTATGTATTCGTTAATTTCCTATTGCTGTGGTAAGACGTGGCCAAGGCTACTTACAGAAGGAAGAGTTTATTAAGGCTTGTGATTCCAGAAGCCTAAGCATCAATAACCATCACAGTAGGGAGCCATGACAGCAACCAAGCACAGCGGCCAGCTGCTGGAAGCTGAGAGCTTCCACCGTGAACCACAGCAGGAAAGCAGAGAGGGCACACGGAATAACATGTGGTTTTGAAACCCCAAAGCCCACCCTTAGTGACATGCTTCCTCTAGCATGCCCGTACTTCCTAATCCTTCCCAGACAGTACCACCAACTAAAGATTAAGTGTTCAAACATATGAGCTTCTCGAGGACGCTCTCATTCAAACCCTCAGAGCCTCTGAAACTTGGCCTAGGAAAGGTGGCTTTCCATTTTCAGCTGGAAAAGTGAGATTTCCATGCCTGGTCTATCCCAGGGCTTGAATGCAAATTCTGGCTCACTCAGACATAGTTCCAAAAAAATAAATAAATAAAGTTAAATAAAAAAAAAATCAGCAACAAGCTGGGTCTATAAAGTCAGAAACAGATGTTAAAGTGACACTTTCATTACTTAGACTATAAAATGATAGACTATACAAATGAGACCAGTTATGACATACTGCCTTGGGGAGGATTTAATTCAACAGGCATTCATTCAGTGATGTCTACCTTCCACTCTTGGTATATTAAATACCTTAAAATTCATAGCTCCTATCATGTGCTTTGCACAGAGTAGGCCTTTTCTCTTCCTAGTCATCTGACAATGACAAACTATGGTAAGAAGGAAAAATATGGAAAGTGGGGTTGGTATATGGCTATAATTTCTTGAGGTCATTTCATAGGGCAGGATTTTCTTCTGGAGCCAGAATGGGCTCACTGATTATTATCAATGATTTCTCTCAGATATATAGTGACAATAAGGAAATGGCCTTTAATGGGATTTCCAGAATTTCCCTCACCTGTCCTGTTCATACCATATCACTGCCATGTGGCATCCCAACTCTGTTGAGGAGGTAAGGACATTCTAAGTCTGTTTCAGGCAGCATCTATTCCATACTGAGAATAAAAGCTGTTTGTACCACTGTGATCCAGCAAATCAGGATCTGCTCTTGCTTTGAAACCCTGGTGGCAGATTCAGAACCTAGATTATTAGGCCATTTCTTTCTAGGCTTATATTTCTGCATAATCTGATTTGTTCTCAACACCAGGTAACCTCATGGCAGAGGAGCAGAACTGTGGTTCACTGGTGTGTTTGTTTAATTTTTGTGTTTTTTAGTAGCCCCTGTGTGAGACCAGACCATACTCTGGGACCTTCACTAAGCACCAGGGAAGCCAGGGAATGAGTTAAGTGGTCCTCCAGTTCACATAGCTTCTTTTTTATGGTAAACATGCAGGTGACGAGACAGGCATTTACTACTCAAGCAATGTTTTAACCTCAGGGTTGGTGATATTTGAGGCCCGATAGTTCCTGATTGCAGAAGACAAGAAAGGATGTAAAGAATGGTTAGCAGTCTGTCCGACCTGTACCCTTTGGGTTACAGAAGCACACTTTCCTCAACGCAATCATTCAGGGTTATGGTGACGAAAATGTCCCTGCACGTTGTCAAATGTCACTGGGGACAGTAGTACCAAGTTGAGAGTCTCTGCCTTAGAGTGGTGCATATAGTAAGTATATGTGGTATGGAAACTCAGAGGAGGAACACCAAGGACTTCACAGTTAAGGGAGGTGTGTTGCTTAGATCCATAAGGAAAGAGACAGTGTGTTCACCTGTAAATCACCTTGGTCAGGCTTGATAAAGGGATTACTCACCAGGAATAAGTAGGGCGTTCAGAGACTATACATGTCATGAAGTGTCCCTAGCTAATCGCAACAGGACTATTCCAGGCTCTGGGAGAGAGGTACAGTGAAGCAGCTACTGGATGAAGAAGGGGCGTGTGGAATTGAAAGACGATCTTGAGAGGATTTGACAGGGGATAAAGCTTTGATGAAGTGACCTGAACCTGATGGGAAATACATATCTGAGCTCTGTTTCCAGGCTCTGATCCATTGAGGGACCTCCCTTGAGCCACATCATACCCAAGCCAAAGGCATGGAACCAGCTGGTCCAACCCACAGAAATCAGCTGCTGGAGAAGAAAGCAGGATGAACCAGGGTGAGAAAGTACCTGAAGACTCACAAAGGAAATGGCTTATAGCAAACAACCACTTGGTAAAACTCTGGATGGGGTTGATCTGTATGCTTGTGGTTGATTTGTTGAGACCCTACTCACCTGGCCTACTCATTCAGGAGACTGTCTCTCCTTGTGAGAATCTACAGAACTCTGAAGACAAGGCCCCTGATTTTCAATGGTGGATCCATTGTGTAACACCTTGAAAGATGTTTGTTAAATGAAGAAATAAAGCAGGGAGGGAGGGAGAGAAAAGGGAGGTGGAGATGAGTGGAAAGTGATTGGTATTTCTAGACCCACGGTCTGAGGTACTCACACTCACTGGTGTCTGCATCAGAAATGCAAAAACAGCCACTCAAGAGTTACCTCTAAGCCAGATAATGGCGGCACATGCCTGTAATCCCAACACTCAGGAGGCAGAAGCAGGCAAATCTCTGAGTTTGAGGCCAGCCTGGTCTACAAAGCTAGTTCCAGGACAACCAGAGCTATTACACAGAGAAACCCTGTCTCGAAAAAACAAACAAAACAAAACAAAAAAAGAGTCACCTCTACAACCCCAGGCCCAGACTTTTCCTATCCCCCAGCTTGTCTCATGCCCACCTTCAACAGCTGGCTGCTTTGTTTCACTTGTTTCTTTGAAACAATAGCCTGGCTGATGATAATCTGGGTGCCTAGCAACAGCCTTGAACCCCAGGACAGCAGTCATTACCAAGCCCTGGGCACCAAGCTCAGCAGTGAGAACGCAAAAGCTTGCCTGGAGCCAGAACCTCAGTCTTGCACAGCTCTGAGAGCAAAATACAAATAAGTTCCTCAGTAGACTCTCCTGTCCTGGTCCAAAGGAAGGAAGACTCAGTCCCACAGTGAGCAAACCAGGCTAGGTAGCATCCTCTTTGCGGCACAGAAATCCAAGGGTCTGAGTTTGACGAAGTGATGAGATCCCAAAGGACAGAACACAGGACCAGTAGAACCTTTCCCAAGACTCATAAAAGAGACATTGTAGAACACCAGCATACCAAAGGGCTGCAGAGAAAAGGCCTTCACCAGCCTTCTGCGGTTCTGATTGATGTAGTCCGTATGTAACATAAATCCCAAGACACCCTGAGTTAGGGATCTGGGTAGAGAAGCCACAACCAAGTCAGCAGCTTCATCTGCACCCCATGCAGAGCCATTCACAGGGTTGGACTCAGAGCACACTGTCATTATTGCAGCACTCCTAGGACATGGATAAATGGCCGATGAATTCTGCACTGCTTATTTATGTTTGCCTGGCCATGTGTTGATCTTTGAGAAGGAAAACAGCACAGCCAAGTGCTTCCTTCCACAGTGCGGCAGTACTACTTGCATAGGTGGCTGACCCTGGGTTTGCAGAATGGTCTGTACCTCCATCTCAGAAATTACCCTGGCTGCCACCTCCTGCCTGCCCTGTATCCTGCTTCCCTCCCCATCCTGTCGGTGTCCTTGCTAATTCGACAAAGTTAATACCTGATTAATAACTCCGGTGATAGAAGGGTTCCTGGATGAGCCACAGCCCCCATTTACAATCTGCCGGTGATTGAAAAATTATGTTCAGTTCAGTAATAATTGATGGAAATGATCTCTTCTCTTCTGCAGCTGATTTGCTTTGTAATTGTGATTTAATAATGTAAATATCACTTGTTTTGTTCTCAAGATAAATTGTCTTCTGATTTGCTAAAGCTCTAGCCTTTGGTGGTTTTCTTATCTCTCTCTCTTTTTTTTTTTGCACATGAGATTTAGATAAGATGTTTTCCTTATTTTCTTACACAGGGGCACAACACACACACACACACACACACACACATGACTAGAAAGCATACATATTAGTTTTTAAAACTAGCTAATAACTATTAAAAATAAGACCTGGTAACACTTCATAAATAATCCAACCTAACCCCTTTCTTATTTGTCTACATGGAAACAAGAGACTGAGAGCAGTTAAGACTGCTAAGAAAGACAGAGGTGCTCTGGAGTCTATTTCCTAAATGACACATCTGTGTAAGAAGGGTGGCTCTACATTTTCTATGCTGTATGTTTCTCCATTGTGATGCTTTTATGGTGCATGTGCAGCTGCTTGTATACATGTGCATAGTATGTGGAAAGCGATCGACACTGCACTGCTATGTACATTAGCTTCATTCCTTACCATTAGGGCAACATATTCCACAACTGAACAAAAAGGTTGGGAGTTTGAGCATAAGAAAATAAGCCAGAGTTGGGCAGTGGTCATGCACACCTTTAATCCCAGCACTCAGGAGGCAGAGGCAGGCAGACCTCAGAGTTTGAGTCCAGCCTGGTCTACAGAGTGAGTTCCAGAACAGCCAGAGATACACAGAGAAACCTTGTCTTTGAAAAGAAAAAAAAAGGAGAAGAAGGAAGGAAGGAAGAAGGGAGGGAGGGAGGGAGGGAGGGAGGGAGGGAGGGAGGGAAAGACAGAGATAGAGACAGAGAGAAAGAGAAAGAAAGAAAGAAAAAAAGAAAGAAAGAAAGAAA
>CABHPQ010166675.1:0-5000 GCA_902168405.1 Peromyscus aztecus
AAAGTACCTGGTTCATAGTAGATGTGAGCACGTATCTGATCTGCTGATCAGATGTAGTCTGTTCAGCCTGCTATGACAAAATACCATAGACTGGGTAGCTTATAAACAAACATTTTTTTTTCTCTCACAGCTACAGAAGCTGGGAAGTCCACAAATAAGGCAAGAGCATTTTCACTGTTTGATGAGGGCCCAGTGTTTGGTTCATACATGTTCCTTATGGCATCCTCATGTAGTGGAAAGGGCAGGGCAGCTCTCTGGGGACCTGTTTTATATAATCTCATTTGCAAGGGCTCCCTTTATGACCTAATCCTCTTCCAACAGTCCCATGTCCTAATGCCATCTATCATGTTGGTAACCAAGTTTCCACAAATGACTTTGGCAGACACAAGCGTTCAGACCATAGTGTGGGATGGAGATGAGGTTTGGAAGACAGACGTAGTATATAGAGTGAATTAGTGATCATACTGTAATCATGAAGTACCAACTTCATGTTGAGTGAGCAGTGTCACATTTCTGTAAAGTGATAGGCTATTATTTCTAAAAACAGAAGGAATGAGTGTTCAGTATTGGGAATGGGGCTCTCATGAGTATTGGGATCTCTCAGAGAGCACTTTCTGCCACTTAACAGTCTGATGGCAGCTGAGTCTCCAGATGTGGCCTGGACCCCTAGCCAGCCGCTAGACCTGAGTCTGTAATCTCTCCTAAAATGATCAGGGCTACGGTAAGAAGGATCATAGACTCCAGGAGACCAGTGATACAGAACATTGCTAACAACAAAGCATCACCATCGACTGGCTCAAGAGAATGATTTGAGGCTGGTGCAGTTTTGATTACCTGAAGAACATAAAGCCCAAATGGGAGTTTGTTGGTGGGCCCGACAACCATTTAAAGACTATGTCAGACAATGCAGTTCAAAAACTCTCAAGCAACAGCTTCAGCCGTAAAGAGAACATTGAGTTTTCTTTGGCCAGGAACTCTCATTTAGCCTTTCACCTGTGCATGAGGAATGACGCCCATGGGAGAGTGCGGACGTGGACCACCCATGCCTTCCTTTGCACTGGATTTTTCCCTAGGAGATTGTCAGTGGGGAATAGACAAGAACTGCTGTCTTTTTGTTTTTTTAATCAAAGACCGCCAGGGTTCTGTTCGGGTTGTCGTATCAAATGCCTTTGTTTGTATGTCTGTCTGTCTGTCTGTCTGTTTCATCACATGGTGTCTGTCAGTGGAAAATTTCTGAGCCCATTCTCCAGGACTTGTAGAGAAGGTGAGGGTGAATTTAGAGAAGAGGAATTAGGACTTGGGCAGGTGTTTCCTTTGGCAAAGCTAGGAAAGGAAGTCTTAAATCGGAGCACTCCTTTCTTGGAAGGCCTTGCTGTGTTCAAGTGGCGGACTCAGAAAACTAACCCAAATAATGAGTTGTCTATTGCTGTGAAAACAAACAGCCATAATAATACAACATCAATTCATTGTGTCAATGTTCTGGAAGTCTGAAGTAGATCGCACTGGAATAAAACCAAGGTACCCACCAGCAGTAGTCCTTCTGGGGGTCGCAGTGGAGAACCTGTTTCTCAGCCTTGTCCGGCTTGTCAAGCTGAACAGGGCCCATCCTTCTACCTCCAAAGCCAGCAGCAATGCCAGGCTGCTGCCTCTGTGACTCTCACCCTTCTGCCCATTTCATTTGAGTGACTCAAGCTAATGGACCCATTTCAAGGTCAATTGATCAGCAATTTCAGTTCCATCATAACCTTGATTCCCAGTTATGGTATAAAGTAACCAATGTATAGGTTGGGAGGGTAGGGTATGAACATCTGTGCCCTGCTGGGGTGTGATTAGTGTTACCGTCAAGAACACCTTACAAGGGCAGCCTGACCTTCAGCTACAGACTCATTCGTAGTGATATAAAGCTATATTCTTGCTTTGCGTTGGACTGCAGGGTTCAGTAGTCAAGAACATGTACTGTGGTCCAGTGTGATGACTCAACCAGGGAAAGCATCTGCTGCCAAGTCTGATGCCTTGAGCTTGATTTCTAGGACCTAAAATTATAGAGAAAGCTAACTCCCAAAGGTTGCTTCCGACCACCACATGCATGTGCATCCCCCACACAATAATAAATAAATGTTCAAAAAATAGCCCACACTTGTTCTGTGATGCTGAACTCCCTGCTTACTCTGAAGCTGGGCAACCTGGTACCAGTTATTTCGTTTCTGTATCAGTTTACTCATTTGTGGTGGTGATAATCCCCATAATGATGTTGACCTTATAACGGTTGGGGCAAATTAAGTGTGTTGAAACAGTTAGGAAACTGGAGCTGCCAGCCTGACCTCTACATGTGATCAGTTAAAGTTACATTTGGAAGAGGACATACGGGGTGGTGTGTGGAGAATGCCCAGGTCAGGGGTGCTGTCAAGTTGTCAAGTGCTTCTGTAATTATTTCTGAATGGTTTATTAAAACATACACTTAATTACACAAAGTTATATGTCCACAGAGAACTGACTTATATTTGAAAAGTACTTAAATTTAATGAAGGATTTGACAAATTATACTTGGATCTTTATGATTATCCCTGGCCCCCCTTTCTCTCTTCCTGTCTTCCTGTCTTAGGATTAAACCCAGCACCTGGCACATGCTAGCTTTCACTCTACCACTGAGCTATTTCTTAAGACTCTACATAATTTAAAAAAATAATGTCTGCCATAGGTATGTCCAACTTCCCGTTCAGCTCCAGACATAAAGCATTAGCTCTTTGGTTACCATTTACCTTCCTGCAACTTTGTTCCCTTTCTTGCTCCTGGGTTTATCTTTCTCCAGCAATTTATATGTTTCTGAATTTCCCTGAGTTGCCACCTTAGGAAGGTTGGTTTAGTTTACATTATATTATATATTGAATAGTCTCTCTGTCTCCCACCCTCCCTCCCTCCCTCCCTCCCTCTCTCTCTCTCTCTCTCTCTCTCTCTCTCTCTCTCTCTCTCTCTCACACACACACACACACACACACACACACACACACACACACACACAGAGAGAGAGAGGTGAAGGAGAGAGAGAGAATGTGAATAGCCACACGTTTAAATACATAAATAGATGTCTTCTCTGTTCAGCTGGCAAGACCCCCAAACTCCAGCCTTTGGGTGGCCCAGAGAGTGCGTAGGAAATGTTCTCTGCTCTGAATTGTCCTGCAGTTTATGAGAAGCTAAACAAAAGACTGCACTGACCCAGTCCTGTGAAGGGTTCAAGAGTACACGCTTAGCTGTTCACTGTCTTGGCTCCAAAATCCTGAGCAAGAATCCTTGTGACCTGAACTGACAGGAAATTTGGCTCTTTATTGGAATCAGTCTCTGCCTCTGTCTCTCTGTCTCTCTGTCTCTCTCTCTCTCCCATTTCTCATTCTTTTATCATTAACACCCAGTTTTTAAATTAGTTACATAAGATTTGGTTTTGTTTTAGCTGTCAACATCTCCCTTTTCCAGAGGGACAATTTATCTTTACCAACTAAACTCCTTGATATGAAAATTTTCAACGCTCAAAGCTCTGAAACTTTTTGAATGCCAACATAACCCCAGAAGTGGAAGATTCTGCAGTGGATAGCACCAGTACAATGAAAATGCTGTATAAATTACCTTCAGGTGCATTTGAAACCGAAACAGATTTTATGTTGAGACTTGGATCCTTTCCCTCTGACACCTCATTATGTCTGTGTAAATATGCTAGAATCCAAAACAGTTCTGGCGCCAAGCCTTTCAGACAAAGGGCCACTCAGCCTGTAGAGAGGGAAGACATCACTCCTGGTCCCCTCTTGCGTGGCGTGTCCTGTTTGCTTGCTCTCAAGTCTGCTGAAATGTTTGTTCTGTTCTCAGAACTTTTTCACATCATGAAGACCTGCGAAGTAGTTTACTACAGGTGAAACCCGACATAAAAGTAAGACTTAGTGCGTTTACTTATATAATAAATATGGAAAAGAACACACGCACATGGTAAAGTCACACGGTGTGCAAAGGGAAGGGTATAAAAGGAAGCCAGGCCTCCCTTGCAGCCCTTGGCGCCTGGTGTGCCACCCACAGATAGCTGCTCTTGAGTTCTTAACCGCATACAATTCCAGGAAATAGGAAACAATCATTCCTGTGAAATATGGATATATCTGTGTCGTTTCTCTACAAAGGAAGGAGGCAAGCGTGGTGCTGCACACTGAGACAAATAGATTGCCATCAGTTCTAGGCCACTGTGGGTCACATAAGGAGTCCTGTGCCAGCTGGGCTGTCTATTGAGACCATCTCTCAAAACAAAAAGCTAAAATCAAAGTTCGCTGTTTCAAATCCTCTAGCAAGTAAAATTATACTGTGTGGTGTGACAGAAGACATGTAGTGTGCTCTCCTTCCTACTGAAAATTCTTTTTGACAGTAAAGAAGCCCCTCTACAAAGTTAGGTCTTACACTTGGGACTCAGGATGACATCCTAGAGAAGCCTTGAGAATTTTTATGCCAACATGCAACAATCTCCTAACAAAACAAGAAGCAATCTCCTAAGAAAAACAAATAATGGAACAGAGTAATTAACAAAATTGAGGGAAGTAGACTTCCACACCATTGACCAAGGCTACAGAGGGAAGAGTGCCAACCTAGACCTAATTAGAAAGTCCAGAGAAGAGCGTGTGTGCCAGACCCAGAGGGAACACCAGCTACAGCTAGCATTCACAGACAAGGGCAAATGACTGCTATTTAAAGAGACCAGAGGAGAAGTAATGACCACAAATAAAAAGGGAATGTGGTGAGCTGCTGGAAACGTGCTAATTTTGAAAGGGAGAGTGATGTTTATGTTCTAGAAACTGCTCTAGAGGTATCTAAAAATAGGGATGGGTTCTGAGTAGCAGCAGAAGTGACTTCACAAAATGAACTATGACTCAAGATTCTCTTTTTTTTTTTCAGTAAACCTAAACCTGCTATCCTTTATATCACAAAAATATTAATAACATATTGGATAAATGTATTGGAACTGTGAGATCATT
>CABHPQ010166675.1:10000-55920 GCA_902168405.1 Peromyscus aztecus
GTGAAGGAAAAGGTCTGGCCAAATGAAGTAGTGGGCAACTGGAGAACTAAAAGCAAAGAAGAAACAAAATTAACATTTGTCCCTCTGTTCAGAATATTCTTCAGGGGCTCTTCACCCTCCAGTCTCATGCCAACATGCCTGGTGGGCACAGGGAACTATTTGTATCACTGCTTCACAGATTCGAAACCCCATACTCTCCTTTGAGCCAGATATGAAGAATGTTCTGGAAAGCATAAGGAATGGGAGGAAGCTGAAGAGATTTCAGGGGAAGTGAAAGTGTTCATCTTTGGTGTCCCTTTCTCAGTGTGAAAGCAGTGCGCCAGAGAGAGGAGTTGTTGTCCATCCACACAGATTTAGAGTCAGCACCAGTATCCTGCAGGACGCTGTAAGCATGACTCTTGTGTTGTCCTGGTAATAGAGGACTCTGCTTAGGAATGTGGTAAATGGCTTAACTATCTTAATGCATCCTTAAAATACTTTTGGACACCGAGTATATTTGGAGTGTAGCTATCTCTTAACATATATAAATGCCTTCCACGTTCACAACTCAAAGCAATCTCAAAGCAATATTAAAATCAAACATAAGCCATAAACCTACAATAAATATTTTATTATAGAAAATACTTAACTAAGTGGAATATCTAGATATAAGCACATCTAATATTTTGAGAGATTTATTATTCAATTATGTCATCTAAGAGGATCATAGATTATTTTTAAAAGGAAATAGAAAAAGACCCTGTTATAGTCTTTTCTAAAGATAAAGATATATATTAAAGAAAATGTTAATATTTTCTTATGCAAAATTGAATATTTTTAATGGCATAGGTTTCCTAGATTTTCTTTTTTCATGTGTGTATGTATGTGTATGTATGTGTGTGTGTATATATATGTGTGTGTGTGTGTGTGTGTGTGTGTGTGTGTGTGTGTGGGCATATACACATGTCTTCCATTCATCACTTCTCTCCTTGCACTCTGTGGGTTCTTCAAATCAAACTCAGGTACAGTAAGTGCCCTTACCCAGGAGCCCTCCAACAATTGCTTGAGTCTATACATGTGCAGATTTTTACAGCTGCAATGTGCTATCTGATGGAAGGACACAAGCTGTATTTTGAAACAAAGGGTAACTCTTTTCACTAATTCCCTCGGTCCTATTTCACAATGTCTTTTGTCTTTAACCACTTCCCAACTTTAGTTTCTATGGCAACAGGACAAATCAGAAAGTACTTGGAACTATTTTAAAGTGTTGTGTCTAGGATTTATTACTTGGATCCAGACAACTGTAGTTCAATTAAAATGAGTCTCTGTTAACGTCTTTTAAAGTAGAGAAACTCAGGCTATGATTCCATATTATGTTTGCATTTCCTTAAAGGTTTGTATCAAAGAGCCTTAAGATAATTTTAAAATGTGATAGTACATGCTTGAAAAATTAAATAAAGAAAGATACAGCAATTATCCTAGTTAAATAGATGAAAATTATTTAACACTCTCTTAGCTAGAAGTATGATCCCTTATAGCATGTGGTTAGTAGGAAAAATTATACTTGGCTTAGATGTGAAGCAGTGAGTAATTAAAAGTCTAGAGAAGTCAGACAAAATAACAGCATCAGAGGCCTCAAACTATACAAAAAGTGACCATGAATAAATCGTGTGTCCTCTATAGTACGTCTTCTGCAGTTGTGATGACAGGATCTAAGAAGCACAGCAAAGAGGCTAGGTTTTAAATTTTAAAAAGCAGCTTTAAAATCATGTTATATTACCACATAAGGGAAAAAAAAGTTCACAAAACTTTCAAGATTTTCTAGGTGAAAGTGTGTTCAAGGATTAAATCAGGAGCTATCAACAAGAGAGATGCCCGCATGGACAGGGGAAATTCCACACAGTCTCATTCCTAGATGAAGAGCTACAGGTGGTCAGTGGCTGCGCAAGAGGGAGAATTATCCTCCTACAGGGACAAGCTCCCCTGTAGATCGTCCAATCCCAAGGGGCCACCTCTCAACACAGGTACATACAGGCAACAGTAAATGGACTCAGTAGGTCCATTCAATATATATGTGTGTGTGTGTGTGTGTGTGTGTGTGTGTGTGTGTGTGTGTGTGTGCATATTTGTATACATATGTGTACATATAAATATGTATATACATCTAAGGATGATAGTTGAAGAGATCATGAATTTGGGGGAGGCACAGGACCTGTTGGCCGAGAAAGGAAGACAGAAGTGGTGTGGATTCAGTGCTCATGTATGACATTCTCAAATAAAATAAATTTAGGGGCTGAGTTAAGTGCACTGGCTGCCTGCCCTTGCAGAGGATGGTGGTTCAGTTCCTAGTACTCAAGTGGGGGCTTACAACCGTCACTCCCATTCCAGGGAATCCCATGTCCTTGGACACTAGGCATAACTCCACTGCACTTACATGTAGGCAAAGCACTCATACCCTTACAATGAAAATAAGTAAGTCATTAAAATAGTCAACGATCTTAAAAAATAATGATTAATTTTTTACAAAGAGAGTGTTGTGATTTTTAGAAGAACTATTTGATTGTCACCATGATAAGTAGATGCTGGGTGGAGGCCAGGGCTGTTAATTAGCATTTAGTGAATCAATCTATCAAAATGAAGAATTCTCCTCACATGCCCTCAGTCTTCATGATTTTCCAAAATCCTACTGCATGTTCATGTAAGTGAAATGTGTGCAATTATCTAAGCCTATAATTTACACTATTTAACCTATAAGCAATTTTTGTATAGTCTCATCTAAATAAATATACAAATTGCTATTTTCATATCTTCAGTAATGAGGCTCTTCATTTTCCTATTTTATTTGAAAGAGTTTTTTATCTTCTTGACTAAATTTAGGTATAATTTTCTAAGTGTCTTCCAGTGTAGTTATGAATAATCATGTATATACATATTTATTAAAATATGCACTAATTTGTTTTCATTCTATTTCTATTTAATATTAAGAAACTTCACATTTAGTTTTCTGAATATATATATTATAAATAATGTTATTAATATATTTTGTTTGAAAGGAGGCAGTCAGCACTTTTTACAGAGGTTCTGGAATAAGAAGGTATCTCCGTTACTATAGTGCTTACATGCAAAAATGAGGACTTGAGTTTCATCCCCATTGGCCACATAAATCAGGTTTGGTGATTCACATTGTAATCCTAGTCCTGGTAAGGCAGAGACAGGAAGATCTCTGGGACTCACTGGTTGGTCATTCTAGCTGAATTGGTGAGCCCCGGGTTCCAGTGAGAGGCTCTTTCTCTAAAAACAAAGTCGACAACTCTTGAGGAACAACATCTGAGGTTTACCTCTGACCTCTATACTCATGTGCATACGTGTGCATATACCAGTACCACCTTCCCTTAACACGCAAATGTTCTGATAGAGTTAAGAACCAATGAATTAAAATAAACATATGCAAATTATATACATTTCACCACTGCACCATAGATTTAGGCTTGTAGGAAGACAGGAAGTTTATTATATACTGTATTTTACGAAAACTTTTCCCTTTCCAAGTTTTGTTCTTAGGTGACATGGAAAACAAACTCAGTAAGAAAGGTGTTCTGAAATAATGTTTGTGGGACATGCTGGGCAGTCACTGAATACACACTTTGTTAAAATGGGTCAGTCTAAGGACTTTCACCAGCATCACAGAGGGCCACTCCAGCCAGTGTGTTGACATGAGAGGAGAAAAGCAGAATGCAAGGCCCAGGCTCCTGCAATAGTCTCAGCAGTCTCAGTTTTCCTGCCCAGACCCTGGTGGTAGGGGAGGGAGCAGTGGGGAGCATTCAGACTTTAGATGCATTGTGAAAGTGGAGTGTTAGCACTTACATATGGATCAGATTTGTTTTCAATAAGTGGAATAATTAAGGAACACTGCCCAGATTTTGACCAGAGCAACTGCAGCAGTTGGGTTGCCTCTGTCTAGGGTGGGAAAGGTAGAGTAGGCTTAGAAAGATAATATTTAGATACAGGGTTTGAAATGTCTCTTAAATTTTCAAGTGGCAAGGCTGAACAGATATTTGTATCTAAGCCCAGAGTTCAGCAAAGACGTCTAGACGAGAGATAAATATTTACAACTTGTTGGCATTTATTGGCGCTTAATGTCAGGAGTCTGGATCACAACATCGTGAAAAGAAATATGAATAGAGGGAACCAACCATATGATCAGAGGGAAGGGAGAGCAGGAAAGTGTTTGTCCTGGGTGCTAGGTGCAGAGAGTGTGTTAAGAAAGGTGTAATGAACTGGTTTGATAACGGTAGTGTGGAAACTGTCTTTGTCACGAATTCCCTTACACAGATGCTGAAACAGTTCAAAGAGCCAGTAACTGTTCAAGCCATGTCATAACAAGAATGAAAGAAGAGGCAGGATTTAAACATAGCACCCCCCCCCCCAGCAGCCACTGAAATGAAGTTGTTCTAACTATTCTTAAAAGAGAAGAAAAAAACATTAGCCTATCAATTCGTTGTTTTGCTAATCCATCCTAGTATGTGATGTTGTTGAGTCACTTTGGAACACCAAATTTTCGTGACCACATTGTATAAAAAGCATCAAGCAGCGAGGAGAAGGGAAGGAGCAAGAGGTATTTATAGCGAATCTATTGTGGTCCAGGAGCTAGGCTAAGCAATTATGGACTTTGATTGATTCTTCACAGCTAGCAAAGGAAGACATCATTAGCTTTGTTTTACCTGGAAGGGAACCAACACCGTATCTTCTACAAAGTGACATGGGGTCACACTTGATCTTGTTCCTTCTTGGTTGGTTATGACTTTTTGAAGACCAAAGATGGTTCTAATAAACCACTAACATCTCTCTAGCCCTAATTCAAGGGGCTGAGGCAGCGGGATTCAGAATTTGGGGTCAGCCCAGGAAACAGAAAGATTCTACCTCAAAAACTAAATAAACGAGCTTTGTTTAAAGACTCCACTTTAGCCTGGCAAGATGGCTCAGCAAGTGAAAATCACATCAAATCTCATTTGTTCTTCTATTACGTGCATGGGTGCGGAGTCAGTCACTTTTGAAATGTGTTCTCACTGTTTTACTCAGGCTGGTCTCAAACTTCTGGGATAAAGCAAGCCTTACACACACACACACCTACACACGCATGCACTAATGCATGCAATGAGACGAGGTTCTATGTAGCCCAGGATAGCCTTGAAGTGGCTGTGTAGCTGAGAATGACCTAACACTTGATCCCTCTACCTCCATTTCCCAAGACAATTAGGTCCTTTTCATTTCTTGCCCATTGTGGACCATACTGCAATGAACACTGGAGTGCAGATGTCTCTTTGACATGTCTGTTTTATTTCTGTTGGATGTGTGTCCAGTATTGAAGATCAGTTTGAATGTATTAATATACAGGTAGTCGCTCTTGATAGCTAAATATTGACTTCTTTGGCTTTAAGGATCATCTTTAGGTCCTGCACTTCTCTTACTTCCATTTACTTAAAAGATTGCAAATGAAATTAAAAAAAAATTTAATACATGGTCACTGAGATTGAACTTGTTTAAACAGGAAGTTCTTAATCTAATCTTAAAATTTTTAAGTTACTGTAAATGTTTAAATGTTCTAACACATCTACCTTGCTTCAGCTCTTCTCCTCAGACTCTACTTTTTAAAACGTGTATCTCATAACTCTTGATATCAAGACAAAACATTGGATTCCACCTCAGCATTTCACCAACAGATGTTGGGAACAGTCTTGGTTGGCTTCTTTACTGGATCAAGTTTTTCTTTACTTTTTCAGAATAAAGTAAGTAGGAAAACAAAACAAGAAACTGTTATGTAGGCCTGGTGGTTGAGGTCAATGGTTGTTTTAAAGTTGGCTACAAAACATCTTTAATTCTTATGGATGTATTCCAAATCTACTGGCAGAAGTTCAGAAAATGAGGCAGAGATGATTATTTCCATAACGGCGAACAGCTCCCGCTGAAGTCCCTCCTCCTCAATGAAACCCTTCTCTTTCTCCACCCCTCACTCTGCTAACTGAAGAATCAAAGTTCTCGTATTTTTCTGTTACTCATCAAGATAAGCTGCTGGGACTAAGAATAAATATTTACTTTACGCTACAACAGTTTTTAAACTTCTAATGATATTAGTTAAATTAACATACTTCACCAAAAGCATGATTCAAAATATGAAGTATGATAAGGGTTTTTATTTCAAAAGTAAAGTACAGGCAGTATCTTGTATAAAATTATTATAAAATTGGACATACATTATCTTATGTTTTAAAATAAATATTTAAATTAGGTATTTTTAGAATAACCGATAATGATTACACTAACTAATATCACAAATTGCACAGGATTATCAGGAGGAACATGACACTCTGTAGAATTTACTATGAACACTACTTACATGGCTAGACAGCAGCCCAGTGAGGTAGGGATTAGAAATTAGATAACACAGTCCTCTCTCTCACAGTCATTCAGTTGTACTGGATGTAAAGAGCAGGAGGAAAGAAAAGAGAGGAGAGAAGGCATGAAGGAAGGAGGAGGAAGGAGAGAGAAAGAGAGATGGAGATGGAAAAAGAGGCACACAGAGAGAGAAAGAGCAAGAGAGAGCAATGGGGAGAGTGCAAAGAAACAGACATCTTTCTACTCTCAGACCTTTACATTCTGGATCTTCCTATTAAGAAGACTGATTTTTTTTTTTTTGAGAGAGAGAGAAACCACATTAAAATGTGAGAGGAAAGAAAACATGCACTTGACTTTGTGACTGCTGAGGGCTGACATTCTGCCTTTATCTGTTCTGCTTGGCTTATCCTAAGATGAAGGCAACAGCAAGCAATGGAATTATTTAAATATCAGATCTCAAAAAATACACCATCCTCCGCGATGGCATGGAAGCGGAACAAGGCAGTGTCCCCCCAGTGATGACCCGCGTTCTGGAGTGTATCACAGGCACACCTCAACAGGAGAAATGGGCCATCTGGCTTTGACAACCAAAAAAAATTACTCATTGCCTTTTACTCTGCAATTGTAATTATCTAATCTATAATTAAAGTCCCAAAGTCCAAAACCCATGTCAAAATTTGGTAGTTTTCTCAGTAGAAATGAGCTTAACAATAGAATTACCAGGGGGAGAGGAAAGATTATATCAAAATATATTATATGAAAAAATTTTAATTTAAAAATCAAGAAAACAGGAGAATTACCAAATAAATTATGTTTGAGTCAACTATTATACATCCTTTCTCCAGTTCGATCAGCTCTGGGCAAATGCCTAAAGCCTGATTCTTGAGCCTGAGTCCAAGAACTAGAGCTCTGGTTCTGAGTCACCAATACCATCTCTGAAAATCTGAAAACCAGTAAGAAATGCCTAAAAAGCAGATTCAAAAATTGTTCACTGGTTGTTTTGATCCGGGGACAGAGGAATGGTTAGTCGGCATTTTTTTTTTATATTTATAAAATCATTTAAGCAGGAGCTAGAGAGATGGCTTAGCAGTAAGAGCAGTTGCTGCTCTGGCAGAGGACAGGGTTCAGTTCCCAGCACTCAGATGGTGGTTCACAATCATCTGGAAGTCCACTTCCAAGGCATCTGATGTCCTCTTCTGGCCTCCACTGGCACCAGGTATCCACACAGTACACGTGCTTACATACAGGCAAAACACACAGACAAAAAAAAAAAATCCCAAACCAACAATCGCTTAAGCATCAGATGCAAGACAGCACTTCTGCCACCTGCTAAACTCTGCCCACACCCATGCTCCGTATTGTTTCAGACTTTCTGTGGCCTCTGAGCTCCACTTCTGTATCTTTTTTTAGCAACTTCAGGGCCACTAATAACAGCTCAGTGTTCCAATATTTTCAATTTATTTAAAGCAGTTAAGACTAAAAATTGTGTTTTACAAAAGTTAGCAGAAAGATGTATT
Source organism: Peromyscus aztecus (assembly GCA_902168405.1). Classification (NCBI taxonomy): domain Eukaryota; kingdom Metazoa; phylum Chordata; class Mammalia; order Rodentia; family Cricetidae; genus Peromyscus; species Peromyscus aztecus. Next base: position 17,890 of record CABHPQ010166675.1, read on the forward strand.
AAAAGAATTCTCTAATATCACCACACTGTCAGATTTGTAATCTTTGAATGAGCATATATTTTGCATTAGCTTTGCTGAGGTTTTCAATATTTTTCTGAAGCAGAAAACGTATAAGGTAGAGTAAATAGAGTCATTAATAAGCCATTGTGGCCAACCTTGGCTTGGGTATCACCCAAGACCCTGGACATGGGGTAGGGAGGACCTGTCAATAAGCACTTTTGTAAAATTATCAAGAACAGAATTTTTTCTTTTTTGTTTTCATAGTACTAGGAATTAAAGCAAGGGCCGGCCGGGCGGTGGTGGCGCACGCCTTTAATCCCAGCACTCGGGAGGCAGAGCCAGGCGGATCTCTGTGAGTTCGAGGCCAGCCTGGGCTACCAAGTGAGTTCCAGGAAAGGCGCAAAGCTACACAGAGAAACCCTGTCTCAAAAAAACAAACAAACAAAAAAAACCAAAACAACAACAACAACAAAAAAAAGCAAGGGCCTTGTATATGCTAGGCAGCACTCTCTCACTAACCTACATCCCTAGCTTAAGAGGGACACTTCTTACACTGTCTTTCACAGAGCATACACTTATGGGTTTCTTGTTAATGAGTTTATTTAGCTCCTCAGCTTGACTACTGCAGGATAAAGGAAGTGGTCTCCAAGGACTCTGGCCTGATAATTCCACCATTAAAACACTGAGGCTCTTACAGGACCAATGACTTTATGTACACGTTCATGGGTTCCATCAAACCCCAATTCTTAAAATAGAGGGTTTTATAGATATTATTTTCCAAGTCTCTGGTGAGATGAGGACTCACAGAATCTGAGCCTTTACGTTTCACACACATGCTACCAATTATATTCGACTGACATAAAAACTAACAGAAGGAATCTGAAAGCCAAGGGAAACCTCCCTGCTTATTGTTGCTTCAGGTTTCCTTTGATTAGCGTTCAGGAAGCCCAAAGAATAAGGACCATTTATTCCAAAGGGCAGACATGGAAACAATGGTCTGGCAGCGTCATCTGACTGTCATGTTTGTGATTGGCAGGCGAAGATTACTCACATTTAGCTACCCTCATTTCTTGTAAATCCAAGGATTACAATTTCCTTTTTCTTTTGGTAAAGGTGGTTCTCTAACTTACTCTTATTCCAAAACTGGTCCTACATCCCTAACTGTGACCTCACACAAAACATACAGTAGCATGGGTCAGTCACCAAACAGATTTTTAGAAATGGCTTGATTTGCATCTCTGAGACCTTTGGATCTGGGTCCTCAAATAGTCATAGGACATCAGGATAGTGTGTGCAACTAGATGAAGTTCCAATTTTTGAAGTTCACTCAAATCAAATATTAAAAGACAGTAACAAAGTTTTTTTTTTTTGGCCAAATGTAGAATGTGAAAGTCTACTTGTCATAATTCAGGTGAAATGGCTGTTTAAGGTGCGCATGACTGGATTTGTGATAGAATCAAAGGGACAATTTAAAATCTGGAAGATTCTGGCCCCAGCACTGTACTTCATGGTGAGGCAATAAAAGAACTCATTTCATGTCTATTGGAATGAAGAACTGAATAGGTTTCCACCATCACCATTGTTACCAGTTTTTTTTATATTTTATTAATTATTACCTCCTATCAAAATTATAGTACAAAGGAAGTCCAGGTTGGTAGGAGAAGTACTGTCTATAAAACACAATCCAAGTCTATTATAGACCAAAATGAAACTTTTGTAATGTGTGTGTGTGTGTGTGTGTGTGTGTGTGTGTGTGTGTGTGTGTCTGTTCTTTCCTTCTACCATGAGGTTTTAGGGATCAAACTCAGCTCACCAGTATATATACACATACGTACATAGGACATGAAGTTGGGAGGGGGAGGGATGTGTTTTGGTGATACAGGGGGAGTTAGAGGGGAGTGAATGAAGATGGAATGAAGGTGGATGATCATATTTCATTTTATATGTGTATGCAATCTTTTTAATGTATGCGATTCTTAAGAATAAATAAAGCTCCTAATTAAAAATGAAAGAGTTAATGAATAAATAAAAGTTTTAAACTTTTGAATACATGCATGTGAAATTTATGAGAGAGTAAATACAACTCATGAATAAAGTAGTTATTTTCCATAGAACTTTTAGTGATCTTTGGAATTTCAAAAAATATCTTTCAAAAGAAGTTTTAGTAAGTAGAAAATTGGAATTGACAAAAGGGAAAAATATTCACATTCCTATTTTGAGTCATGAAACCTAGCTCCCAAACCTCCCAGTCTCAGATTTGAAGTGTCCCTGGATAAATGGAAACCTTCGATTCAGCTGAAGAAAATAAACACTCTCAGTAGGCGTGTGGTGTTTGGAGAGTTCAAAGCTAGGACAATGTGAAGGGAGCAAAGATTATCTCTTCCTCTTTTGCTCAGATTTCCCCTTAACTGGTTTCCAGAGAATATTAGTCTTTATTGTTTTGTCTGAAAATCACAAGATTTGTCGGTGGTCATAATCAAGAGCTGCTGTGGGACACTAATTCACATGTTTCAAAGTGTCCTTTGAAAGTTTCAAAACCTTTCAAGTTTGGAATCGTCATTATTACAGCTGTATCCAGAGATTTCATCATTAAATGTAGGATGACACAAGAAGGTCCAACTTTTTGCTAAGCTTACCTGTGAGAATCTGGTTTAGCTGTAGTCTTGACCCATCCTCTGCTCTCCAAAGGTACAGGCTCTGTCTTCGAACTCTAGAGAATAAAACTGGGGAAGGAGAAAAGAGGGTAGAAAGAGCAGCTCTGGAGAAGGGAGAGGCGAGCAGTTTCAGAGGAGCATCAGAGGGAAGGAAACAGCTCGCATGGGAAGGAAGCATATGGGAGAAGCAGGAAGGAGATTTGAAGAGATTCCCTGGACCTTCTTCACGGTTCTTGACATAAAGGGTTTTTTTGAAGTGATGCTGTGGTGGCCCCGACTCCTCTCTGTCGCTGAGCCCAGTGGCCTGATGCCTTCTACACCCATCTGCATTTGTGATCCTCAGTGACAAGGATCAATGGAGGTCCACATTCTTCCCCCACACCAGCTTATACCAGTTTCCATGATGGAGACAGTTGCAATTTAGAATCAAACCCCGAATTGAACAACTAGATACTTCAGTTTTGCAGACATTGGGGAACTTTAATTTGCAATGAGACATGCTTCAAAGAGAGATAAAAAGGAAAATAAAAATTTCTCCTGAATGGCTGTGTTCCTTAGGCGTGAGAAGGAAACACCCACAGATAAATAAGCCAAAGAGAAGATGTCATCTCACATGATTTTTCTCCTTCCCAGAAATATAATAAATTCTTTCATCATTATAAAATTTTGATTTCATAAGAACGTTAAAATCCGTGAGCTCACAATTATCTGTTCTCCTTAAGTCTATTGGTATATGTCTATACCTGGTTCTTAAACTAGCTGACTGGAGCAGGGTTTTTCAACCACGAGTGATTTCCACACCACACTTTCAAGGCACATTTATCCATTTATCTCTACAGTTTTAGATGTCAGGACATGGGCAGGGTGCTACCTTCAACTGGGTAGAAGCCAGAGATGGTGTAACTGCATGATTGTGTACAGGACAGATGGATAGATGGACAGATATGTGGGTGGTTGGGTGAATGGATGGAAGGGTGCATAGATACGACATTGCATAATAAGGTAAATTAAGGGCATACTTGTTTTCAGAGGTTCTGAGGAGAGTGTACTTCCTGCTATAGATTCTTCTTAGTAAATACTAAAATCCCAAACCACCATAAAGAAAATGAAAGTGATGTGTGTGGTATGTTTTCCCTATTTTGATATTTTATGTTATGTGTTATTGTGTAACAATTGTTACTCAATTAATTAAAAACAAACTTCCATATTAATTATGTATCTGTTTTACTCTTTCAGATCATAAGGCAAATGGATTTTCTGCATCAAAAGACCACCACCAAGAAGTTACAGTAATAGAGTACCACGGTACGGCATCTTACAGGTTTAATTGGATTGATCTGTTTACGTACTGTCTTTCTATTTAAGATCTTCTGCCCACTCCACACTGTGTGTGTGTGGGGTGTGTGTGTGTGTGTGTGTGTGTGTGTGTGTGTGTGTATTTGTGTGTGTGTGTATGTGTGTGTATGTGTGTGTATGTGTGAGAGTGTGTGTGTGTGTGTGTGTGTGTGTGTATGTGTGTGTGTGTGTGCTGAGAGAGGGCATCCAGGGTGGAAGGACGCCAACTTTGTGGCGTCAACTTTCTCCTTCCACCTTTTGTGGATTCCCAGGGATCAAACTCGGGTCTCTGGGCTTTTGTGGTCAGCCTTTTAACTGCTGAGCCATTTGACTCGCTGCCTGCTCACACCTTATTTTTCTCTTTTGGTGGTCTGTTTGGTTCTTGTGATGGCATTTATCAAATGCTGGTAGTGGATGTCATTTATCATGTACTTGGAGCTTCTGTAGTGGTCACTCTGGTAGCCATCTTATAGCCAGTCAGGTTTTGGTCTGTTCTGAAGAGGAACTTTTGGCCTCAGGCATCCTGGTTTCAAAGATGAACAAGATAAGGGTGGGGTAGAAGTTCCATTAGGCCACCTAGGCAGTACAAGATTAGGGTGGTATAACAAAAAGCACTCAGATAATTCAGTGAAGGCCTTCAAGTTGTAACATGATTAAGCTAATAAGACACACTTCATTGCGGGTCAGTTTCAAATGAGGGAAGGTGGCTAAGAGGTATAAATGCCTGAAAGTGAGCTGGACTCCAGAGTGTGTGCAGGAGGCTAAACAGCTGGCACCATGCCAGAAGGGAGGCTGGAAAGCACAGAGGAGAGGATGACCTCAAGAGGCAAAATGAAGTTCAGCCTTCTACTCACTTTCCCAGAGGCACTTACCTAGGTCCAGCCAGATGCAGTGGGTGTACATGCCTTGGGTTTAATATCTCTATTAAAACGTCAAGATTACATGCTTTATTCTTACATTACTTTTAAAACACTGAGCAAAATTAACATAACTTTAAAATCTGACACCTTAAAATGTAAACACTTCAGTGGGATTCAGTATATCCAAAATGTTCTAAAAGCACAACCCCTCCCTAGACCCAGAACATTTCCTCTACTCCAAAGTGAAATCCTTTGCCCTCGGCTTTACTTTTTAAAGACATGCTTTATTTTTAATATAGAAAATCCTTCTATAATTTATTACAGTCAAAAGTTAATCTGAGGGATGAAGTTACTATGCTCAGTGAGAAATTACTTCATGGCAAGGTCAATGCTTACCCATGTACAAGGTGCTGGGTTTAAGGCGGTGCAAGCACATACACATACACACACACACACACACACACACACACACACACACACACACACCTGTCAATGTGACTCCAGAGCAAATGTCTACTGTTTTCTTCTTTCACTTTCTTTTAGTTAGAATGGACTTTAGTTCTATTTCATCTGTGCCCTGCTTATTCCAATTTGGCTCTTCATTAAGCAAAAATCAATCTGTAGTTTCTTCCACATTTTTTTTTGCACTAACTAGAAATCTGTGACATTTTGTAATTTGTATACATGAAACACATTTCATTCAGGTTTTTTTCCTCGTATTTCTCTGATGTCAAAAAGTTATGAATTAATCCCCGATGCTCAGGGCTGCTGGTCTGCCTCACTTCCCATGGTGCTGCCAAAAGCAGATTAAGCCCGAAATCAGGGCAGCTCTGCCAGGCTTGGACATCACATGAGCAGCTCTCTGCAGCAGCGTGCAAACCTGAAAGCTATTAATCAGAGTTTAATAGCAACCATTTTCTTGAACAATGGTCTTTTTTTTTCAATCAAGATTAAACAGATGTTTTGACACTATAATCCACCTTAATAGAAAAGGTTGGCACCTTTTTGTGTATTAATGTGTCTTGTGTGAAGAAATATGATTTATGACAACACTATTTGTTTTACTATCCAAAACAGAGGTAACATTTTAGTACAGATTTGGGCAATGTAAATGTAGGCTTGTGATGAAATCTTGTGTGGATTTCTAGCATGTGGAGGTGAGCTTATAATTATAACTAAAGAGAATTTCCCCATGGATGAAAATAACAGGCCATTTATGGAGCACATGCTATATGCAAGGTATAATGTGCATCAAACAGATATATATATATATAATGATATATTATATATAGTTTTGACAAGAATTACTATTTTATCATTTCATTGATATGAGTATGATGCTCCCATTATCTCAGGCCTAATATGTGACAATGGTCTGACTTGATGGCCTATGCTGTGAACCTCCATGCCACCGTAATTCTGAAGCCAGATATGGAAAATTATGCCAGCTGTGAGTTTCAAATTTTGGCTGGAGAAAAGGGGGAGTTAACATCTAGGTTCTTTATCCGGAAATGTTAGCCCCGTAATGCTAGAACTTTCACTATATATATTAATATTCTAGGACTGTCTTAACAAAATACTACAGACTCTAAAACAATAGCCTTGTTCTCTGACAATGCTAGAGGATGACAGCTCAAGATCAAGGTGTTGATGCCTTAGGGCAGTGGTTCTCAACCTGTGCCCTGGTGGGGTGGAACAACACTATCACAGGGGTTGCCTAAGATGATCAGAAAATGCAGATATTTACATTATGATTCGTAACAGTAGCAAAATTACCGTTCTGAAGTAGCAATGAAAATAATTTTATGGTTGGGGGTCACCACAACATGAGGAACTGCATTAAAGGGTCGCAGCGTTAGGAAGGTTGAGAACCACTGCCTTGGGGCTCTTGGTCTGGACTTCCCTGTGCAGGACACTTTCTCAAAGAATCTTAGAACTAAGTTCCGCCGGGCGTTGGTGGCACACGCCTTTAATCCCAGCACTCGGGAGGCAGAGGCAGGCGGATCTCTGTGAGTTCGAGGCCAGCCTGGGCTACCAAGTGAGCTCCAGGAAAGGTGCAAAGCTACACAGAGAAACCCTGTCTCAAAAAACCAAAAAAAAAAAAAAAAAAAAGAACTAAGTTCCCCGTCTTCTAAATCTTTGATCAGATGTTACCTTCTGAAAGTGGTCAACTGCTTTGTACATTGTCCCAGCAATCCCCATCTCCCCTGCTGCTTCACTCTCCCCGTCTCCACAGCTCTCCCCTTCTGGGGAACCTGTTGCTTGTTGGCCTGACTTTTCCTGCTGGATCTTTCCCTGCTCGCTGATTACAGCTCAAGAACAATGCTGGCCCACAGTATTACTGAACATATTTTGGATAATTGGATAGATCACTTCTTCACATTATATATATTCTGTAAGAAGGAGAATAAAGTCAAGTCACTAGAGTAGGGAAAGTCAATGGTTACATTTTCTAATAGCACTTCCTCAAGTTTTTCCACAGGACAGTGAGGGAAGGATCAGAAGGAGGCACTCACCAAAAGGGATGCATTTGTGTGCATGTTTAGTTAAATATATGAATAGTGTGGTGCGGTATAAACACACCTCTTAAGACGTAGGAGGTAAGACACGGAGAAACAGTGAAAACGAGTGTGGGCGTGTGCGTAACTGTTGGAAAACTCAACAAAATACGGGAAGGAAACCTATCTAAAACTCAAGACTCCGGAAGTTACCACCCTTTCTCCTTAATCAACAGAACAGAACTGTTTCCTCAGACAGGTCCCTTAGCACACATTTATCTTTGGAGCATGGTTGTAAACACCTCTGAAAACGATCATTCGGAGCGGCGTGAAAGTTTAAAGCTTTAAGCACTCTTAAGACAGCGGAGGGTTCTTTTTTTCCCTTGCCTTTTTTTTTTCTCTAGCCATTTTTCTACTACCTCTCATTTTAGTTCTATAAATAGAAGCACAATTGAAAATTTAGAAACACACCAAAGGCTACACATAACAACAACAAGCTCTTGGTCTATCACATACCCATCAGCACTGGGTTAGTTTTCAAACATGTGCCTGCAGACTTTTTGTCCAGGACTATGCTCTATCTATAATATGGGACTTTTTAAAACGGACATTCAATGTTCTTGTTTTAAAATAATTTATTTCTTCTTATTTATGTGCATTGGTGTTCTGCCTGCATATATGTCTGTGTGAAGGTGTCAGATCTTGGAGTTACAGACAGTTGTGAGCTGTCATGTGGGTGCTGGGAATTGAACCTGGGTCCTCTGGAAGAGCAGTTAGTGCTCTTAACCATTGTGCCATCCCTCCAGCCCCTTCCATTAAATGTTCTTAAACATCAAAATCAGACATATGGAAAAGATTTTAACCTAATTTTTTATTCAGTGAAAGATCTTCTGCTTTTTTTTTTTTTTTAGCTCAAACCACATGCCTTATGGTTAAAAATATTCAGAAATATGAAGTTGGCACTCGAAGGAGCCTAGTTGAAACATACTTTTAAACTATTTATAGCTGGAGCTTCTGCTTGGCAGAAGTAGTATTGAGACAGTGTTGGGTGACTCTCCCCAAGTCATTTGGTTTGGACAGTCAAAGGAGGTGACTCCCTCGCCGGGCGGTGGTGGTGCATGCCTTTAATCCCAGCACTCAGGAGGCAGAGCCAGGTGGATCTCTGTGAGTTCGAGGCCAGCCTGGGCTACCAAGTGAGTTCCAGAAAAAGGCGCAAAGCTACACAGAGAAACCCTGTCTCGAAAACCAAAAAAAAAAAAAAAAAAAAAAAAAAAAAAAAAAAAAAAAAAAAAAAGAGGTGACTCCCTCAGAGGTTCCAGGAATTCTTTAGTGATGGAACTGTGGCAAATTTACTGCCATGAAACTGATCTTTGCTACATTGAAGTCAAATTGATGTGAAGATTCATCTTTTAATAGTTAATCCAGATTGAGACAAAGTTACAGGCAGTAATTTTGCAGTAGGAACCTACAATTTATTATAGGGCTATATTAGGTGTATATTAATGTCTTCATAGAGAGTCACAAGGGAACTGAGTGGGAATGTAGCCGGTGAGGAACTTCTGTGCATTTTCCCAGCATGCATTGGCCGGACCAAGTATTTTTCTTAGGAGCAAATGTCCAGTCCTCCTCCTTGAGCTCCCTCTTGATGCACATCATCTTTGCCTGAAATGACGTCATCTTACCTGCATCTTCCATCAAACTTTAGAGTCCTCAGATGCCGAGACTTAGACTAACAAGTAAATAATTAGTCACAGCTGTTGTTTGTTAAGTACTAACAATGCGGAGGCCTCTATGTTTTGCATATATTGCTGCTTTTGAAGACTCACAACGGTGTGAGCTACTATTCCATTTCAGGGATGGACACTCAGATTCCAGAACTAGGATTATGTCACATAATTATTACAGAGAAGAGCGGCTATGCTCCCAATTCATCTTTGGGTGAAGCCAACACGGCATCTGTTGATGTGATGTATTGATGTCTCTGTGTGTGGCTGGGTGGAAATGAATGGATGAATGGAAATGCAAAAAAAAAAATTGAAGTAATTTAAAGATTGTTTTAAAGTTTTTTAAATTAAGTAAGGTGTAAGCTCTTAGGAACAATTAGAAAACATATTTTCCCTATTGTTTCTAGAGGCTATTTTAGCTTGTAAAACCCCAAAGAAGACTACTTCCTCCAGATTGGAGTGGAAGAAACTGGGACAGGGTGTCTCCTTGGTCTACTATCAACAGGCTCTCCAAGGTAAGAAACTGGAGACTTGAGGAGGTCAGAGTGAGAAGACACCACGTACAGCCCATTTAATTTACAAATGGGAACAGGACATGACTGATTACAGAAAATGTGTTTCTGTAAGTGTGAGATGAAATGAACAGTGTCTGAGACCTAAAATACAACACTCATAAAAACCAGATAGCAAAAGTAGGTGAATTCCACTGAGGCCTGGGACCCTTGGTTACTTAACACAAAACACAATTATTTTGCTGGCCTAGTAAGTCAAACTGTTAAAGAGGAGAAAAACACTGGCCTGAGATTGGGCTGGGCATGATCATGCATGCCTTTAATCTTCCACTCTAGAGGCAGGGGCAGGCAGAGCTCTGTGAGTTTAAGGCCAAGCAGGATAGCCAAGACTACAAAGTGAGACCCTGTCTCAAAAATACAAAACAAAACAAACCAATGAAAAGATGAGACTGGGCCGGGCGGCGGTGGCGCACGCCTTTAATCCCAGCACTCTAGAGGCAGAACCAGGCGGATCTCTGTGAGTTCGAAGCCAGCCTGGTCTACAGAGCGAGATCCAGGACAGGCACCAAAAACTGTACACAGAGAAACCCTGTCTCGTAAAACAATAAATAAATAAATAAATAAATAAATAAATAGACAGATATAGATAGATAGATAGACAGATAGATAGATAAATAAATAAATGAAAAAGAAAAAGAAAAGATGAGATTGGAAAGCCTACCACTGAGAAGCCTGGAAAGTTGGGATGTGTGGACTGTTAGTTTACAAAAGGAGCCTGGAGAGTTGGAATGCGTAGACTGTTAGTTACAATAACTGTTAGCAAGCACTTTTCATTTGTTGTACATGTCTTTCACTCTCTACTCTTCCTTTGGATTATATAATGTATTATTAATTAATATATGATAATGGTGGGTGAGCTACGGCATTAGTTTGTATGTTGGTAACGTCTCTGTTGCTGTTGATAAAATACTCCGACAAAGGCAACTTAAGGACGCAAGGGCTTGCTCTGGCTTACTGTTCCAGAGGGATAGAGTCTATCGTAGCAGGGAAGGCACGGCAGCTGCATCGGGAAGCTTGCTGATCACATTTTCATCCATACACCGGAAGCAAAGAAGTACGAAAGGAAGTGAGGTGAAGCTAATCAAGACAATGCTTCTATGATCCTTGCCACCTACCTCTTCTCTGCTATTACCGGAATGAGCATATATAAAGTTCCTGTTCTGACCAGTTAAACCAGACTCTTCAATTTTGAAATCAGAGGTAGATACGAGACAGGTGGCAAGGCAGGCATTTGGCTGAGTTCTTTAGAGTCAAACATGGTGCCAAATGTAGTGGTACACACCTTTAATCCCTGCACTCAGGAAGAGAGGTGTGTAGATCTCTGTGAGTTTAAGACAAACCTGGTCTGCATAGAGAGTTTCAGGTCAGCCAAGGCTATAGAGAGACCCTGGAGAGAGAGAGAGAGGGCAGTATTTGAAACTTAATAGTCTTTAATAGTCTAAAAATGTCCCCCAAAATGCATAATATGCACATGTAAGTTCAATGTTTAAATTTAACTTTTTACCAGGAAAACAAATGCTTTAGTTTTGAATGAAGTGGCTTGAGGAAGACCCTACATAGACAGTTGCTTGCATTGTTTCTAACACTGCTGTCTTTTTCCTCCCAAAAGGTGACTTTAAAGATCGAGCTGAGATGATAGATTTCAACATACGAATCAAAAACGTTACAAGAAATGATGCTGGAAAGTATCGCTGTGAAGTCAGCGCTCCATCTGAGCAAGGCCAGAACCTGCAGGAAGACACAGTCACTCTAGAAGTCTTGGGTAATGCCCGTGCACACATGTGTAACCGCCGTCAGCTGTCCCAGCCTCAGCCCCAGTCCTGGGTGTGAGACACAAACCCAGAGAGCCCCAGCCAGTACGGCCATACTCTACGAGCACCTTCCCAGAAAGACCCAGGCTATTGCCATCAGATCACTAGCTGCTGAAATCACTATTTCCTCAGATCTCTCTGTTTAAGGCTGAAGTAGCCTCTAATGCTTTTGCTCCGTACCACGAACATTCTGGTTTTGTTTGTTTTTCAGTATCCTAGATAGTGTCCCATAAGTTGATGGAAAGCCAACAGAAGAAACAGCAATTGTAGACCAGCAGAAAAATCAGAAAGTGTTTGGTTCAAGAGAATTAGCATTTATTTGGTAGCAGATGTTAAGTGCTTTCACACAGTATTTTACTGAATCTTCACTACAAAACAAATTGTTACAAACGAGGAAACAGAAGTTAAATTATTTGCCCAGTGCCATAAAATTAGAACATGTCCCAACCAAGATCTGGATGCAGATGAGGTTAATTCCAAGGCTACTGTGATTAACCAGCATAAGAATGATTGGTAGATAAAACAGTTCGTAACAGCAGTAGGCAGAACCATCTTTTCTATGATATTAGCATAAGAAACCAAGAAAAATAACCTCTTCTCTTAAAAAAATGTTGTTCAGAGTCTTTCTGAAGCAGTATTATTTCTCAACTTTTTGGCTAAGGCCAAGTATAAAATCCAGTGACACGCTAGTATGGAGAAAGTGTAATTCAGAGAACCTTGCAGCAGATTCAGTTGGTATAATCACTTTCTATTCTACATAGTGAATTATCACACATAAGCTTAAGAGAACAGTCCTTCAACAGCTTCTGGTTCTATGGATGAAAGGTTCTACTCAGTATTCCACAAGGCTGAAATGGAAGTTTTACATGGGCTCAATTCCTTTCTCCAGGCTCTGGGGAAAATCTGTTTCCAAGCTCCTTCTTGGTGTTGGCAGATTTTTACTTCCTTATGAGTGTAGGCCTGAGATCCTAGACTATGCTCCTTACCATCTAGAGTCACACTCATTTCTTAGAGGCTGTGCCTTTTCCTGTCACCTCACCCTTTTCATCTTCAGTACAGCAGAGGCATGCTTGATCCTTCTTGTACTTTGAATTGCCAGCATTTCCTTCAGTAATTAACCAGAATAAACCCTGCATTTAAAAGGTCCATGCTGGGGACTGGAGAATGGGCCACCAGTAGTTAAGAGAACTTGCTGCTCCTACAGATGACCCTGGTTGGTCCATGTTCATTTTGCAGCATCCAGATGGGAAATGACAAACCTGTTACTCCAGGTCCTGAAGATCTGCTACCCTCTTCTGGCCTCCATGGGCATTGCATGCACTTGATGCACATACATACATACAGGCAAAACACCCATACCCATTAAATATAAATAAGTAAATCTTTAAAAGGGCCATGTTGTGTAGCCAAATCCACCTTTCTATATTACAGACAATAGATTTGGAATCTTTTTTTGGGGGGGGGGGTTCGAGACAGGGTTTCTCTGTGTAGTTTTGGTGTCTGTCCTGGATCTCACTCTGTAGACCAGGCTGACCTCGAACTCACAGAGATCCACCTGGCTCTGCCTCCCAAGTGCTGGGATTAAAGGTGTGCGGCACCACTGCCCAGCCACTTTTTTTTTCCAAAACAGGGTTTTTGTAGCTCTGGCTGTCTTGGAACTTACCTTGTAGACTAGGCTGGCCTCGAATTCACATAGATCTGCCTGCCTCTGCCTCCTAAGTGCTGGAATCAAAGGCATGTGCTATCATCATCCCCTGGTGATTTGGAATCTTAATTACATTTGCCAAATTTCTTCACAGCATTTTTATATTTTAAATATTCGAGAGACCATGTGTATATACTGAAGATGGGGGTCTTCTGGGACTGTCTTGGAGTCTGCCTACCAATGTCAGCCCTGAGTTTTCCAGGAGATTATGAATAGTTACCTACTAAATTTTGTTTTACTTCAAGTCCCTAAGACCCACTTTCTTCAATGAGACCCCACTTCTTTTTTAAGTTTAAAAAAGCATTTTATAATAAAATAAAATATAATAAGATAAAAGACCCCATTTCTCAAAGCTTCCACAACCTCTCCAAAGGACCGCCACTGGAGACCAACTGTTCAAATACATGAGTCCATGGGGGTCACTTCATGGTCAGATCTTATCATTCTGTTCCTGATCCCCATAAACTTGTGGATATTTAGTAAGGGGAAGTGCATCCAGTCTAACTTCAGAAATCGCTGGTCTCATGGCCCAAACCCTGTTCTAAAGTCTGAAGTCTTAAATCATTCAAAGCAATCACTTAACCATGAACTCCTATAAAATAACAAAATACAGCGTTTCACAATAAACATCCCCATTCCAAAGGGAATAATGGGGGTACAGCAAGGAAAGACTGGGCCCAAGCCAGACCAAGACAGAATGAAAAGTACCGAACTCTGCAGCTCTATGTCCACTCTCTGGGGCTCTTGGGGGTATCATCTGGGCTCAATGACCTTGCGTAGCTGTTGCTCACTGTTACCTGAGGCACAAGTGGCTTCTCTTTTGGGATAGCTCCATTTGGTGCTGGAATGTTTTCTCAGTGAAGGTCCAGTGCTTCTGACAATCCTAATATCCTGGGGTCTCACTACAGCTTGGACTAGACCCTTACAGTTTCACATGCAGCCCACACAAGAGCTCCATGCAAAGAATCTGACACTGTTCCACAGCTGTTGCGACAGCTTTCTGGGATCTCGGTACAACTGCCTTTCTCTTGAACCAGAATGCCTGAAAACAAGCAAACCAACCAACCAGCAGCATTGAAATAATTCCAAGTACTGTAGCCTGCTCCAGATGCGTCCTGACCCTCTTGGACCCCAGTATAGCAGCCTCTGTGTGCCTTTGCTACTGAACTCAGGCAGAACTCTTCGCTTGATGTCTGTTTTACAGAATGACACCTACAAGGCTGTTTTCAGGAATGCTTCTTCTACAGGAATTTGAATTGTTACACCTTGGAGCTCTTCTTGATGAGTGGCTTTTCCTCTCAAGGCACCCTTTCTTCCTTGGTGGTGCCAATATGTTTAACAATTACAGCTGCTTTGTCTAACTCACCTTGCCCTCTGCCTGCAATTTAAACATTTCTATGCACCGTTCCTTGTTATAAACGTCCCTTGCACATCCTTCTCCTTTCTCCTTGTAAATCTGACAAAGGCAGTGAAGAGTTACCATGCACTGCTTGCAGGCTATGCTGTCGTGACATTTCCTCAGCCAAACAACTTAGTCCACTGCTTTTAAATTCAGCCTCAACCCAGTTTTCAGGACACTGGCAGAGAGGAGCCAGATTCATTGTCTGAATGTCATAGTAATGGCCTCTAATCCAATTTCTGATACAAGTCAAGTTCTTCATCCTGTCTATGAGCAAGCACAGTCTTTACTGTTCGCCCTTCTATTGGCATTCTTATCTTCCACAACCCACCAAAATAAACCATTAACTTCTGTTTACAGCATTATAGGGCTTCTCTACAGCTCCAAACTCTATTACAGTCCTGCAAATTAGTTCCTAAGGCTTATGAACTCTGTGGTCAGAGTCCCAGCAATGTTTCCACTTCTTGGTGCCAATTTTTGTTATTAGTTACTTCTCTCATTTCTGTAACCACCTACATGACAAGGAACAACTTAAAGAAGGCCCATGTTTTGAACGGCTGTAAGTCCAGCATGGTAGAGAAGCCACTGAGATGGGACCAGCTCGTCTGGGGCAATGGGAGCATGAGGTTGCTTGTTCACATCTTGGCAGACCGGAATGCAGCGGGGCCGGAAGCAGAATGAGGGTATGAATGTCAAGGCCCGTCCTCAGTGACACACTTCCTCACAAGCGGTTCTCAACATTCCCATTACCACCAGCAGCCGTGGGCCAAGTTCTCAAACACATGAACCAGCCCATGGAGGGTATTTCATACTCAAACCCTAACATCCTACTTTATGAAATGAAGAGACTCAGAAAAATACAGGTCTGGCATCTTCAATACATGACTTTCTAAGTTCAAGTGTATTGACAACTACTTGGTGGTAGGTGAGGATACAGTGAGCAAATGAAGTATACATGAAATTTTAATAGGATATAGACATGGCTATTATCACTTTTGCTTATATTCCTTGGGCCACAACTAATGCATATAACTCTCCTGGCAGCAAGAAGAGTAAAAAGTGTGGTATACTGTATGCCCAAGGAAAAGGAAATACGTCTAGTGAATAGTGACCCATCTATAACTCAGGTGTCCCCTCAATATAGACTGTTAAACCTCATGTTCAGTTAATGAATAATCTATACTATTTGGCTCCCGTTGTCCAGTGGCTCCTGCAGTTCCTTCATGTGAAGTACCCACTTCTGTTCTGAGTGGAAGTGTTGTAGAGCTGCGGTGTCAAGACAAAGAAGGAAACCCGGCTCCTGAGTACACATGGTTTAAAGATGGCACCAGTTTGCTAGGAAATCCAAAGCTTGGCAAACACAACAGTTCATACACAATGAATACAAAATCTGGAATTCTGGTAAGGTCATTTCCGGTATTAAACTACTAACTGTCATTGCGATGAAATGGTTATTAGAACTTAAAATGAACTAGGACAGGAAATCAATATCATTACTTACTAAGAGGGGAGAGGAGGTGGTAGCAGGAATGAGACTAGTACATGTACTAATGAATGGAGGAACAGACTACCATGGGAAGCGGGAAAACGGTACAGGGAACCAGGGAGCTAAGCATATAAGGTCTGACCAGGAACTGGGGGCACGCCAAACAGGCAGTACTCTACAGCTACCTCTCTGGCCCAGAAAATCACTAACCTCAGTCTCAATTTCTACCACTGAGGAAATGCATGAAAAACTCAGTTGGGGGATACCTGGACCTCAGTGCTAACATGGAAACAGTTAAACCATGTTAGGATGTCGGAGTCATTAAACTTTCCCATGGCTCCAGATCCATCACTACAATCTCCGTGACTTACATAGCTATCACCATACACTTAGTTCAGATTTTCTGATTGTTTCCACTTTTCCTAGACATAACTGAGACGACTCTATAAATAAGCTGCTCAAACTTAATGACATTTTTATAAGGTAGTTTTACTTTCTCATCTGTGACTTTTCAGAGTAGAGGTGGGACAAAACAAACAAACAAAAACAAAAACAAAAAAACAAAACAAAAAAACAAAAAAAAACCCCATGTCATTTAATCTGAAGTCATTTGTTTCCAATCAAGATAATATCACATTAGGTTTTAAATGGTTTGCTTCCAGCAATGCAAAATCACTACCACAACTATTATGAAAAGCACTCTTATAGGTAATCCTAAAAATAGCTCTAAGAATTTTGAAACAAAGGTATATTGTTTGCTTTGATTCTTTCTACTAGTACAGTGTCATTTAAAAAACTAGATCTTCTGATGCCCAGGAAAGCACATGAATTCTGTAGCTAAATGAAAAGAGAAGGAGCAGAGGATGCTGCCCTCAGAATAAGGCCATGCTCTAGCATTTCCCACAGTCATCGGGAGCAGTCAGCAGGTCCGAGTGATTTTACACTTGTGAAATTGTGCACAAAAGCTGCCGTCACACTCTGCTATATTTACTCTTCAGATTTCTTTTCTGAGTGGGTGATAAAAGCCCCGAGACAAGTCTGCAATGCTAGGATCCACTCCCCTCAGGGAAACTCAGCCCTTGGGGTATCTGGTAAGGACACCTTATGCCTACAGGCTTCTTAAACTGGAGTGGGTTCTTCCCCCTTCCCTCCAGCCTACCCCCACTTCCTTTTATCCTTCCAGAAACTCCTCAAGGTTATAAAACTACTGGTACAAATTATAAAGCCTTTTATACCAAATTCTTACCTCTCATCACTTGGCAGGGAGAAGTAGTAAGGGTTGAACTTCTATCTCTTCAGAATTTCCAAATATTCTGGAATTGCTATAATTTACAATCCCACAAACATCAGTTGAGGTTTCCTGGGCCCAGAGCTACTTCCTGGTCATAGCTCTGACTCTTTGGAGAAAGTACTTGTGATTTGCTCTTGCAGTGAATTCACTGTGACTGAGAAAGTGCACTAGCCCTTCTCACTAGGGAGGCCTTTCTTTATGAATGGCACTTCCCAGAAACCAGAGATCCTGAGGTGGCATGTACCTGTAATGCTGGCCACTTGAAGTCTACAGAGGGAGGATCAAGAGTTTGAGACCAGTCTGGGCAACATAGTGGCATACTGTTGAAGGTAAGGGGAGGAATGGAGGAGAAGAGAGAGACAGATTTCCTCAGATAGACTTGTCTTTTTCTGTCAAATCAAACAGGCCTAGCTGTTTACTTCTCAAAGTCCTGGCAGATTCTGGTAGATACATACACAAGAAAAACAAAGTTTTGAGTCATTACAAAGGGCAGACCTACTTGATGACAAAATTCAAAGGACATTAGTTATTTTAGGAGTCTACTCCCAGATTTAAAGGTCTATTTATTTTTCCTTGTACAAATAGCAATTTAATATGATTTCCAAGATGGACAGTGGAGAATATCACTGCGAAGCCCGTAATTCTGTCGGACACCGCAGGTGTCCTGGGAAAAGAATGCAAGTAGGTAAGCATGGAGTATTCAGAAGTACTGGTGTGTGAGTAGAGTGTGGAATATTTGATGGTTACAGGAGCATGGGGAGGGAAGGGGGTAAGTGATTTGAAGGACAAGTTGGAAGAAATGTAAAGTGAGCTTCATATAAAAAACAGTATTGTTTTCAGTCTATCTTCTAATCAAGGCAAGACAATTTAGCTTCTACATAACGTTTTTAATTTTTCAAATAAATGTTTCAAAATATGCAGTCTTTTGAACGACAGCCAAGCGTGTTATAGTGTGTGTTGCTGGAGGCCCACCTAAACTGCTGCCACCAGCCTGCCACACATTTCAGTGTCTACAGTGGCAGATACTTTCTTCATAGGGTTACACTGGGATAATACTGCAGTGCCTCTGTTCTGTGAGCATTTGTGTTAGCCACATGGGTTATTAAGTCATTGATGGTGGTTGTGTCAATGCCCTGAAACACCAAGCTTATACTAATTGCAGGGTAGGTTTTCCAAGACACATGGAATAGTTATGAATCTAGGTTGTTCAGACTGTAGCTACAATGCATTATATCTGACAAAATGACTTTTAGAATCCAAGAAAATGACAGCTTATGAATCTTTCCTAGGAAATATGAGTTTCAGAGTATAACCCCCACCCCCACCCACAGGGATTAAACCCAGGGCATGAGTGGATGTCGGAGAAGGGTTTCAGGGACTGAACTCAGGTGTTCAGTAGATGGCAAGTGCCTTTACCCACTGTGCCATCTTGCCGGTCCTAACATTTAAGATTTTAGTGAAGCTTGGTTCTCTGAATATTTTCAGTAAGTTTTGGGCCATGTCTTGAAATTAACTTAGTTAAATAGGCTTCAAAAGCATACAGGTATGCTTAGCATTGCTACCAAGGGGAGCTTTTATGACTCTGCTGGATTTAATGATGGCATGTGTCCAACAATTCAAACATGCATTATTTCACATTCCAGATGTTCTCAACATAAGTGGCATCATAGCAGCTGTAGTAGTTGTGGCCTTCGTGATTTCTGTATGTGGCCTTAGTGTATGCTATGCTCAGAGAAAAGGCTACTTTTCAAGTAAGTTGAATTTATCCTTCTCAGATACGTGATTTCCTATTAATATAGAGATTTCTTTTAAGGTATACTGTTTTTCCTTTGAAGTTCTACCTACTCTGGAGAGTATTTTTACTGCTATTGTACGATAGATAATGTTCACAATAACATGCATAAGGGTTGTGATGTACCTTGGCAACTAGAGTCGAGGTGGGGTGAGATGGAGGATGCTTCCTTTTCAAAAAATTCTAGGCAATTCCATGGAATGTGTGAGAATCATCCTTGGAATATAACAGCACCAAGACATTCAATGTAGACAAATGTTTATAATGTATTAACATATGTGTGAGATCTTTATGTTATTTTAAGTTGTAATTGTGTCTTTCTGGATAAACATTGATTTCTAATTTTATAACCACCAGTGAAATGTTTCAGTATAGAACGGTGGGATGTTGAATGTCTAACTTAGTACAACTATAAAGAAAACTGACAACGAAAACTAGAAACCTGGTTAGGCATGGGGGTGAATACCTGGGATCCCAGTACTGGAGGGTAGGTAGGGTAGAGTCGTGAGAATAGACAGTTTGAGGCCAGCCTGGGCTACATAGTGAGATCCTATTTCAAAAAAAAAAATGACATAACAAGACCACCGAGCACACATAGACCTACTGAACTAGAGATGCTTCCGGACAAGGTTTTAGTTCCTCATGGTTAGAACTCTTGTAACTATAAAATACACTTGACCATGCCATTAGTTTGATAGATTTTTGAGATTTAAACATATTTTATTCTCTTAATGTATTCCTTCTCTCCCTGTGTTTAAATTTATGGAAACTCAAGAGCTTCCACTTGCTGACAGAAGGATATGAAATTGAATTTTTAAATGAAACAATAAACAATAACATGAATGAATTTTAGGTCCATTGCTTAATAATGGATTAGTTTTAGAATTTAGGTTGAAAATTATTCATATCAAAATAAAACAGAATCCAAAGGAGTTGCTGATAACATAAGTAAATCTTATACATCAGAAATGTTTCCATGAAAACTGATTCAAGATAATTCTTTCTGCTTAGCTGCTGCTGGGCATGGAGCTCACACCTGTAATTATAACACTCACAAGGCTAAGGCAATAAGATTGTAAGTTCAAGGCCCACTTGGTCTACAAAGTAAGACCCTGTGTCAAGAAAAAAAAGAACAAACTGTTGCATAAATGAGAACTCAGTCTAGCTTAGTCTAGCCTATTTTGTGAAGAGAATCTAGCTGTGTCCCCTGCTGGTCAACAGTGAAAGTATAAACAAAATTATCATTCAAAATTCTTGTCATTTTACCTAGTGAGGAAAAAAAAAAAACCTGATGATTTTTAAATGAAGAGTCAGTAAAGACACCTTTCTTAAAATACTGAGAGTTGACACGGGGATTAGTTCATTAGCTAAGATTATTACTTCCATTTATTTATGGCAGAAAAACCTGTCCAGGGGAACTGTATTTTTGAACTTGTGTTTGGGATCAGCATCAGCAAACTATTATAACCTCTGACCAAGTCCAGTTTATATCTGTTTTTCCTTTCCTTCTACTTTTTTTTTCTGGTACTGGAAAAAGGACCTAGGGCTCTGTACATGCTAGACAACTGCTCTGCCACTGAGCAACATGGCCAGCTTTCCTTTTACCTTTTTATTTTGAGACAGGTCTCACTGTGTTGCCCAAGTTGGCCTTGAACTTAATGATCACCCTGCCTCAGTCTCCTAAGTATCTGGGATTACAGGTTTGCACCACCAGGCCCAGGTCCCTACCTCATTTTTTGGGCCTGTAAGGTAATTTTTAGAGGCAAACTTGAAATTACTTAATAATAGTAACACTACCTTGAGACCACATTTCAAAGAAATGTTAGCCCTACACCAAAAGAACTCCATTATTTTAATGAATAAGCTGAGGAGATGATGATTATACTTTAAATTTTGGTAACAGTTTCGAAATTTTGTTTTCTTCTTGATTGTAACCCTAACTCTAAAGTACCCTTGATTCTACCCCTGAGCCCTCAAAGCCCTCCATTTGTTGTCCGTATGCCCTTGCATCGGAAATTTTCATTTAGAAGGTACAAATGTTGCAGGTGAGACTCAAAGGGAGTCAAGCCAAAGTCACTGTACATGGATCTGCCTATCAATTCTTGCACTAATGATATATACTTGTTCTTTTGTAGAAGAAACTTCCTTCCAGTAAGTATCCTTTTGCAACATGCTTTTCTTCATCTTTTATTCTTTAATCCTCTGTTTAATGTCAAAAGTAGTTTGTATAGAGTAATAATCCTGTTAGAAGTTAATTAATTGCCTTCATCAAGAAAGACATACTATGTCTGTCCTTGTGCCTGCTTATAAATGACAAGAGAAGAATCATGGTCTCTAATTTTGTAGACATTTCCATAGTACAACTTTAAAAACACATTTCTATGTTTCACTAAGCTGAAATTTTTCAAATAAGCTTCCACTTAGTGCTTTCTACACTTAACTGATATTTAATCAGTTTTGGGCCCAACATTGCTCCAGGCACTGCCATCATACCAGTTTTTTCAAAAAGGCCAAAACATCCACAAAATCTCCATTGGAAATCATGTATCAAAATCAGTATCACCATGGAGCTTACACTCCAGGAGCAGGAAATAACTAACCCTGTACACTCCACGACATTGCCGAGTGTGCCAAGAACTATGGAGGAAAAGAAAACAAGCGGAAAAGGAGAGAGTATGAAGACTGGGAGTGGAGACTACCATTTAAATAGAGGGTCTGGAAGGGACCTAGGTGATGTTTGGTAAAGGCTGAGGAAGGAAGCAAGCCAAGCAGAGAGCCACAATGGTGTTCTCGTGAGGGAGAAAAAAAATGAAAGAGCTCAAGGTCAGGATGTCCGGTGTATGGGGAGACATGAAGATGAGCACTGTGCTTCCAGCAGTGGGGGAAAGAGGCGATGAACACAAACGTCCCGGGGGACAGACTATACAGAGATGTTGCAAAGCACTTTGGAGGATTCTGAGGTATTTGGCTTTGGTTCTAAGTAACGTAGGAAGTCCATGAAGGACTGTAAGTAGCTTTAAAAATTTTAATTCTTTAATGTTCATCTTGAGTTCTCTGTTAATAAACTTTAAGGGGAAAAAATGAAAGCAGGTAGAGCAATTAGATAACAAACAGAAACCAAGACAAGACAACATAGCTTAAGGTACCAACATGGTAGTGTTGGAGTACTTGAGGGTTTTATAGCATAGCAGATATATTTTCAGCAATTAACTGATCGAGATTCAGGCTGTTAGGAGAAAAGTCAAGTGGGAGGTGGCTTCAGGGTTACAAGGTCATATCCTCTACTTACTGAATGTGGAAGATTGCAGGAGGTGTGGCCTTGGGAGCAGGGTCAAGGGGAGGGGAGGTCCAGAGTGCTTGAACTTTCAGTATTCAAATAAGCTTATTAGACTATTAAGTAGAAATAGTCAGTAACAGAATATATACAAATCTGGAGTTTAGGGGGAAATATTTTTCTTCTTTTTTAGTTTACTTTTATGTGACTGAGTGTTTTGCCTGAATGTATGACCGTGTACCAAGTGCCTACAGTATCCAGAGGCTAGAAGAGGGTTGGAGTTGGAATTACAGATGGCCGTGAGCCACTGTAGAGGTGCCGGGAGCCCAGCTCTCTGCAAGATGAGCAAGTGCTCTTACCCACTGAGATCTCTAGCCCCTGGGGGAAAACACTTCAGCTGTTAACAAAAATGTTGGAGTCCTGCATAAGACATGATGAGGTCATCAAAATCCCAGTTTTGCTGCACTTGATCAGTGACTGACCTCCCTTTATATATGAGCATGGCAGATCGATCCCATTTACACGTTCTTCCCTCTTCCCAGCTGGCATGGCTTGTCTTAAATCCTTTGAAGACTCACCTGTCACTGACTTCCTGCCTCAACCCTGGTATCTCAATCTCGTGGTGTCCCAGTACAAACACAAATCAAAGTCTAAGATATCAGGATTAGCAAAGGGGCAATTCAGAAGAGAGCTGCCTGGGGGTGTGGCCACTACCCAATCCCACCCCAACCCCTGGCAACTGTGAGCACTTCAGGTTTTTATTAAGATGAAAAGTGAATGGAGGGTTTTGAACAAAGTGAAAAGTGATCTTAAATAAGTGAGGGAGATTTATACTTTATTAATTTGAGCCTCTGTCAAATCAGGCAGGAGTCTTCATAATCCAGGAAGGAACTTTTTATTTCTTTACACCTTGTGCCTACTCATGAAATCTATAGTCTTCAAATTCATTTAGCTTCTACAAGAACCCCAATCAACACGTAAAACTTTCCATGGACAAATGAAATTTCAGATTATAATAATCAACTTTCAAAATATTTAACGTTAATATATCAGGCTGAAAATAAGTCTCTTGTTTGTATATTCCACAGAAACAATTTAGCATGTTAGCCTCGGGCTACATTTTGTTGCTGAGGGTTTCACACAAACCTGTATGTACTTGGCTGCATGGCTTCTCTGGATACTGTCTATAAATGTCAGGAACCCAGGCTGGGCTGTTGGGTTTTCTTCCTGCCTGGCTAAGATAGTGCTGCTGAGTGAGGATGGGTTCCAGTTGGAAGTAATAATATAGTAAATACTGTCTTTATGTTCTACAAACAGGAAGGGTAGTCCTGCATCTAAAGCCACTACAATGAGCGAAAATGTGAGTACTATTAAAGCATGTTATTAGCATAGGTATATTTAGGGACTGTGGCAGAAAAATGAAGGAAATGTATGGATATTGTGACTTCATTTTTATTACTTTAGATTGGTATCTGCCACTGGTACACTAAAGGATCTAAGCAGTTCCTTTCCATCTGGATTGGCATGATAAAGATGTGTGGCATTTACGGAGCAATTACAGGAAGTGATTTTCATCATATTTTGTTGAGGGTATTCAGTTCTAAGTCTACCTCTGTAACATGAATCCTAAAAGGTCTTATTAATAAGAAAAAACCTGGAGCCAGATATTGGGGTGAAAGCTGAAAGATCAGAGAAGCAGAGCAAGCCACAGCCAACCTCACCTTGCTGCCAACTCCTCAGTTCATCTTGTTTTCTTGGACTGAAAGCCTGAGTCCTCACCCAAAACAATCTCAGCTGAACTGCCTTTTTCCTATCTCCTCATGTCTTATATACCTTTCTGTGTCCTGCCATATTACTTTCTATGATTAAAGGCATGTGTCCTTCCCAAGCAATGACATGAGATCTCAAGTGCTGGGATTAAAGGCGTGTGCCACCATGCCTGGCTCTGTTCCCAGTGTGGCCTTGAAATCACAGATCCAGATGGATCTCTGTCTCCTGAGTGATAGGATTAAAGGTATGTGGCACCACTACCTGACCTCTATGTTTAATCTAGTGGCTGTTCTGTTCTCTGATCCTCAAGCAAGTTTATTAGAGTACATAATATATTACCACATACCTCCTTAATGTGACTGGGTCTGGCATTTTTAGCTGTTTTTGATAGATGAGAAAATTAAGTCAAGTTCTCACAGGCTAAACCTGGTGGAGGTGGAGCCCAGGTACCCCATGTCTTTGAAGTCTGACCCAGTAGATGGCTACTTGCATGCTGTGGTTCTAGACTTTTATTCCAAGCATTTGGAAATGTTAGGGATCTAAAATTGCACCTGCTACTGCAGTAAAGGAAATTATCATCTAGTTGAGACCAGTTAGGAACATCATTTGGACCTGCTGGACTACTTTTTGGCAATATAATACAGAGGGGACAGCCAACATTCTCAGAAGCTTAAACCCTTTCCTGAGAAAAGAGGATTCTCAGAACCCCTCAGAACTCTGGGGAAGGGATTCTCAGACTTCTTCCAGCAGAACTAAGGCATTAGCACCTTAAACATTTAAGTGATTCTAGTAGACAGTAGTATATAATACCCATTTATTGCTCTGTAAAGGTTTTTTTTTCCTGTAAATTCATTTAAAATTTACTTTTGTTAGGATCTATGACAGAAGTCACTATGTTTTGTAGTTTACTACACTAACCTTTAATTAGGGAACAAATATCATGTCCTATCCTCATCTGTAATTTACAGAGAAAATCTTTAAGATTGGAATAAAATAATGTCATCCTGTCAAATAATAAAAAGGACTGTGTCTACACGAAATCGCTAGGGATCTCTCTCTCTCTCTCTCTCTCTCTCTGTCTTCCTCTCAGTTACCCTCATCAGCTCCCCAAGTCTCCAGTTCACTTTTGTGCTGTGGTAGGTTTCCCACCTCACAGTGTTGGGACACACTGCTCTGTTGCGCTGGGCGCTATTGGATGAGCAGCAAGAGCACCCTGGCACATGCCTAACAAGCTGCGTTCCTCTCGCTCTAACTTCAGTCCAAGTTCTTTATTCTCAGCAAAGGTCGAGCTTCTCGGCTTCCAGCTTTTACTTAATTGTCCATAAAATTAGATTTAGTTACATTTAGACTAACTGTAACTCTAAGAACCTTATAGTTTGATATTGTTAAGATTTATATGAATGTTTTTATATATGAAGTAGCACATTATATTTAGGATTTTTTTCTTTCTTTTCTAGGATTTCAAGCATACAAAATCCTTTATAATTTAAAAGAATTCCACTTTCAAGATGCACCAAAACCACAGTTGTCACACAAGTTATTAAAATATTATAAAAATCTGCTTTGTCTTACATTTGCAAGGAGATGGATGAGGAGATGACATCATAACTTTTATGACCTCTAATTCACCTGAAATTGTTATTTTAAGCAGAGTTCTTGCCATCACCTAAAGTACAATCTGGTATCTTGTGTCTAAACTAAAGAGAAGGGAAATACCTGGTAATATTCAGAGTTTTGTGGAATGCAAATGAATGTCAATGAATGTCTAAGTTTTAGAAAATTTAATAGATCATACTGACTGCGAAGAGGCAAGTATACACTGCCAGTGCTCTCCGTGCGAGAGTGGCTTGTGTATTCAGGAAACACTCTAAAGGATGGAAACTCTGGTCTCAAAATTCCCACCAGAACCTTCTTCTTACCTCTAAATAACCCTTATTCCCGTGGTCCCTTGTCTCTAATATATCCATCCATAAGGGAAGCTCAGGGCTGGGTCTTCCGCCCAAGGATTTGCACTTTGTGTTTACTTTCACCTCTCAGAACCAAAAACAACATGACTGGAGCTGCTTGCTGCTATTTCCATCTCCTGAGACTCCTTTGGATAGCTCTGGGACCTGGACATCAGAACGCACTACTAGAACCTACACAACTTCGTAGACACCTTTCTCTGCATGAGTGGTGATCTTCCATCTATCTCTAAAAACAATTCTGGGCTGGGCTAGTCCCTCACTGCTGAAGAAAAGGGGCTGCCCATCTGCTTCTAATGGAAACAGGACATGGGGGAGAGAAGCGTTTGCCCCGTATGTAAAATGTGAACAAATGAGCTCATTTTGACTCCCAGCTTGCTTGATACAGCAAAGGCACATGAGAAACCATGGCTGAAACGAGACAAGGGTCTAATGTTTTCTGAACTGTTTAACCACAAAGGCTAGTGGCTGATGTCAGAATATGAAATTCCCAGGGCTCAACAGTAAAACCAGTCCTGTTTGGACTGTTTGGGACTGGTTTACCCATACTGAAAACAAAATGTAACTAGGGATGTCTAGTTCTGGGTAATAGCATGAGAAGGTCATTTGTCAGCTTTAAACATGGTTAAACTGGCGTCAAAAGAATTTGTTCTTTCTACCCAAAAAGCAAAGCAGATTCTCAGGATTCACTGAACAAACGAAGTAGGTGGTTACCGAGTACCTGGTAGTGATCAGGTCACTGGGGAGTTGCCCCAGTACTGCCATACTGCTCCCCTGTAACTGTGTGGCCTTCAATCCTTCTCAGTAGACTCCTTCCTAAAGGTCTCACTTCTGTAATATGTTCTGCTCTCAAGGTCAGGTTCACACTTAGTCAAGCCAGCAAACTCTACAAACAACAACACAGTAGATATTTTAACTCCCATGCTTTCTGTTGCAACCACAATGAGAACAGGCAAGTAAGTGTGCCTCTGTTCCAAGAAAACACAATTCACAAAACACAAATCCACCAGTGACATGGGTGGGATTGGCCCACAGGGACAATCTCCTCATTCCTGGTAGCAAACGACAAAGAAACACCTGTGGTGTATAAGAAATCAGGGTAAATGGTGCCTATGCCCTGACTCTGAGACTTGCTCTGATAGGAAGAATGCTGTCTGTCCTTCTGCAGTGCCAAGTAGACACACAATCTCAAGGATGCCTCTTCAGGCCATACACCGCCATCACAAGATCAACTGCTTCAACTTCAATGACACAAAGCCACAGTGTGAGAGGACAATTATGTAGTGCCTTAACTTCACTAATAGATGAAAGCTTCCTTTCAACACACTGAAGCCTAGAGATTCCATTTATGCGATGTAAAAATCTAACAAAGTCTGTGCCAAATACCTATTATACATTATTAACTAAAATACTGTACACAGCTAAGCAGAGATCATCGAATAAAGAATACTTTCTTCTACACAAAGGCTGTAACTGCAAACACTAATCTTCTAGTTATTAAGTCTGTCAGTGGTCACTGCCATCCAGACTTGTCCATTTGCTGTTTTCTGAGACTTGAACACTAATAGTGTTATCAAAATCCAGCATTTTGGTTTTATTTTTCCACAGTGAACCTGTGATCTGGCTCTAGAAACTATGGTCACAACCTTTGTTTTAGTATTGTTGCTATTGTAACTAGACGCAACTTATTTTTAGTCAGGGTGGGGGTTAACTTAACTAAGTCTGAGTGTTTATTTTTCAATACAACTTTACAAAGAACTTCCTTCATTCTACAGCTCACTTTTTGATCAAAGTCCACATTTCAAAAATAGCTACAGGCAGCTCAACTTTTTAGCCCCATTCAACAGAGCGGAGGAAGTCACTCACCCATTGTTCAGTAAAACCCAGGAAACCCCTCCCGCTTGCCACCTGCAGCTGGGGGGTAGCTCTTCAGGAGCTTGAGATGAGAAGCTGACTCACGGCTCAGCTTGGATACCTGCCAACCTCTAAAGTCAGAGAAGAAAAAGGGAAAATACTTTATTGGATGCTTTACGTATGTATGTCAGAGATGGGGATATGGGAGTGCAAACCTCACTCCTCTTCTGAGGTTAGAGAGGAGCCTGTTGTTTTACCGTCGGCCACCTCTCAGGTCTGCAGTGCCGCTGCTGAAGGAGCTGGGCTCTTTGTGAACACATGTCCGCCTCACCCACAGTTCAGACTTTTTCTTCATTTTCATTCTCCAGTTCCTTATACTTTCTCTTCATCCTCAGTAACCTCTGGCTCACCCAGCCCTCTGGTCCCCAAACCTATCTCTGTCTCCTAGCCATTCCGTCATGGTGGGACACATCTTCATCCACTCTGACTTCCAGATCTCTGATCCGGTATTTAAAACGTATCTTACAAAGTCATCTCCACGCAAACTTCATTTTGGCTGATTATCAGCCCGTCTCCTTTCCCGTTTCCTGCTGGAAGGCTGTTATGGCCCTCGATATTCTACTTCTATTCTGTCCTGTTGTGTGCCCCATACCCCACTCCTAAGCCTCTACTTCATGGATCCCTTCTGCCTCCCTGGGCTCTCCTCACATCTCCTCCCACCTAGGTAAACATACTCAGCAGCTAGAAGCTAGAGTCCACACAAGAACTATGACGCTTGTGTTTGTGCCTAATCCTTTCCAGTTCCATCCATTTTCTGGCAATTTCATTGTTCTTCAGGGCCGAGTAAAATTCTGTTGTAATTCTCGTTTTTAAATGCTGTTAGTCATCAACATTATATGTAAATTCTAACCGCACAGCCATCCCATCCCTAAATTTCTCCATCTTTAACTTCCTCATGGTGCCATTAAAACTGGAATCTCAGGCTTTCGTCATCCTCACCTTTTCTGGGGCCTTCTCTCAAGACGCTCTTTCAGTCCCTTAACCTCTCCTGCTCCAAGGCATCCTTTCCTCACCCATCTGACAGCTTGCCTGCATACTGTCATGTCTAACGACAGCTCCCTTCTCTCTTCCCCTGGCTCAACACTTTTCACTCTTTCTTGATTTAATCAAGTCTACATTCCACAGCTGGGAATTAAAAGGCTCCTCCTGTCCCCTTACACATAAGCTCTCATAATATAACCCACCTGATCAGCCACATGCGATTCTTCTTTGATTACATTATTATTCACTGATCAAACTGAACTGTTTGTCTTTACACTGCCCTTCTGAATACATGTATTTACAATACTTCCCTTGGAATACTAGTCCTCAGCACAAGCTATGGAAATTCTATCTACTCCTAACAGGCAAGTCAAATTCAACTTGCTCGAGCACAGCCTTCTCATTTCCTAGCTGCAAATTTCTTCTCTGAATTCCCAAGGCATTTGATTCTTCTATTGTATTTATTCACTTCTGTGTTATAGCGTAAGTAGGTATGGACATGTCTGACACCTCTACCAATCTGAAACCCCAAGAAAAAAGACTGACTCATGTTGTACAGATCTTCATAAACCCCAAGGTATTTAATAGTATCTAACATGAAAACAGTTCCTAAAAATGCTGAATACCTGTGAAGCACAGAGAATGATTAAATGTATCATCTACTTAGAATATTAATAAAACATTATATTCTGATACAACTCAGTTTGTGTTCTATGGATTATTACTACATGAATTAAGGATGGACAGAAATTAGTTTTCCCTTTTAGCAATCAGGTGTCCATATTCCCACACAGTTCTTATTTTATGTGTGTGAGTAGTTGCCTACACGTATGTCTGTGCACCACATACGCCATGGCTAGTGCTGGAATCAGACATCAGAAGAAGGAATCAGATCCCTGGAACTGGAGTTCGAGGATGGTTGTGAGCTGCCATGGGAGTGCTGGGAATTAAAACTCAAATCCTCCGGAAAAGCAGGCAGTTGTCTTAACCACTGAGGCATCTCTCCAGCCCTAGCCGCACATTTCATACATTTTTTCCATCGCTTGTTTCTTGCTCAGTAAGACTTGGAACATTTTAACAGTAATAACTGGTAAAGAAACCTAAGTGAACTCTCGTGCTTGTTGTTATCAATCATTACACATTCATTTTTAATGTGTCATATTTTTACTTGACCAAATTCAAATACAAAGACACACTATAATGTCTTTTTACTTTCTACAAAGAACATGCTTTCAAAATAATGAACAGTGTATCAACAAAGGACCTATTTCATTTAAGAGTAAAGGCAGATACTTTCTAATATTCATTTTATGATCATTTTCTGCTTTTAATGTGCTACCTATAAATGTTCTTAGAGATATACAAAAATTGAGCATGTTTCCATGATCTGTAGTTGGATTTTTAAAGTAAACTACTGCTACTCAATTTCTTTTGTTTTGAGACAGGGTCTCAATACGTAACCCAGACTGGCCTTGAACTCCCAATCTTCCTGTCTTCATTACTTAATTATTGTGATTACAGGAACGTGCTATTATCCCCATTTTATTAATTTGTAAACTGACTTTTCCTTCTAAAAAGTATTTAACTACCATTGAATTCCCTGAAGTAACTGAAGATGCAGAAACTTATCTTTCTAGATTTTAGAACAACACAGAGCAGAGGGAATAAAAGGTTTATTCATAAAGACATACTTATGTAACAGGGCTACAGGAATGTTCTGCTGCTCAGAGACTCAAGGGTTGTACTTTCTACTGAAAATGATGACTCACTGAGTATGCCTACCCCTTAGTGCTATCTTGAGATTTCTAGTCCCCATTCCTGCATCCATGTAAGCTTAAGAGAATGAATGAGAAGAGACGGGCATAGAAACAGACAGAGAAGCTTGGTTAGAACCCATAGAAGTTATGAGGAATCTTATTCTCCAATTTGCCCCCAAGGTAGTTAAAGGTTTAATAAACCCATACCCTGGCATGGCAGAGACACTGTCAGATATACGATGACGAGGCTGTTTCCCTTTAAAAGGCTAACTTCCTAGAGCTCCACCTACAGTTGCTGAAACTTCGATGTAAAGTTCCTGATCGGCAACATATCCCCAGGAAATAACTGCTGCCTCTTTTAAGGCTAGGCCAACAACGTTACATACAGTTACACCTTGTAGAGCCTTTTCAAGCTACCTTCGCTCCTGAATCCATACATACCATAACCTGAAGGCAAAAATGACCTGCCAATGGTTAAGACACAACAGACATTTCTGTGCATATTAAGTTACAGAGTTTACTAAGAAAGCTATGTCAAGGATGTAGAACCACTGCTTCAAGAAGGTAAATATATGTCGGCACACGCCTTTAATCTCAGCACTCGGGAAGCAGAGGCAAGGCAGATCTATGTGAGTTTGAGGCTAGCCTTGTCTACAAAGTGAGATCCAGGACAGCCAGGGTTACACAAAGAAACCGCGTCCCCCACCCAAAAGGCAAATACAACATCATTCCCTTCACAGCAAACATTCCCTTAGGTGATGGGCTTCACTATCAGAGGACAGCACTGTACACTGGGAAGAGTCTAGCAGGGATAAGGCAATTTTACCCAACTTATCCAAAATCTCCATCTGCTACATTCTAACAAAATGAAACGATTTAGAAACAACCCAGAGACAATTCAATGCCAGACACATACTCCATATCACAAAAGAATTTAAAGGACATTTGATAACTGGGAAATGAATGTTTATTTGAATTTTTTTTAAATTAGTTGTACAACTAATTCATGACAAATTACCAGATGAATTTTATAATATTCTTCAGGACGGGGGTTTATCGATGACTTCAAATGTGGGATCTAAAAAGAGGGAAAAGTTTCAGGCTTAGCCATGCAACAAAAACAAGATATGCTACAATGATTGAATTTTACCAGTTCTTAGATTTTTTTTTTAAGAAAACACCTGTTTTTAAACATGTACACAAAAACATAACAACCGTCAACCTTTCAACAGCTTCTTTGAGTAGGGATCTCTATTAGCCTATGCTGCATAAATGGTGCTGTGTAACTAGGCCAACCAAATGAGAAAGCTATCATAATTCACGTGCTTTCCTACACCGAAGTAAAACAGTGACCCGAAGGCTTCCTTTTGAACACATCACGGTTGTAGGAACTCCACATGTAACTGTCATTTAACTTCCAAATAATCTAAAAATCTCTCCTGGATGAAGTACAGCTCAGTGAGAGCATTTGCATAACAGAGGTAAGGTACTAGGTCTGAGCCTCGCATGAACACCCAAAAGAAAATGTATGTGAATATTCTCTACCTACAATAATCCCCCAAATTTAATCTGTGATTAGACTTACCTTGAAATTTGAAGGTAGGAAACGTATTCATGTCCCCTCCACCATACATTTGTTTAAGCTTATAAAGCTCTTTGTCCAGCTCTTGCTGATACTCTGGGCCAGTATCAACAGGTCCTCCAGATGTCCTATTGGACAAATGAACAAAAACTGATTTTAAGAACTAACTAAAAAAAAAAAAAAAAAAAAACTGAAATAACACTTTATCATCAAGTTTTAAGAGATTTTAAAGGTACACCTATGGGGTAAAAAGAAAACTCTTTAGGATTTGAGTTAATTCAAATTTGTTTCAGAATAGGTTTCAGAGATGAGTTAACTTCAAACAAATCTCTAACACTCAAGGTTTGTTAGCATCAAAGATACTTACTAATCAGACCCTCTCAGGATCTGAGTTGCAGTATATGGAAAATGATGCAGTCCAGATAAAAAAGAAGAAACCCAAACCAGTAAAACAAGAAATCCCAGCAAAACCCAGACCATCAGAGACCTGAACTGTTAAGCCTGGGAGCTGCTAAATAATAAATTAATAAAGGGGCCGGGGAGATGGCTCAGCAGTTTGGAACACTTGCTGCTCTTGCACAGTACTCAGGTTCATTTCCCATCACCCACCAGTGGTTCACCAGTTAACCAGTTCACCATTAACACCAGTTCTAGGGGGCCTAACACTCCCTTCTGACCTCCATGGGCACCAGGCACACAAGTTGTGCACATATATATACATATATGCAAAACACTCATACACATTAATGAGAAATAACAACAACTAAAGAGTTATTACAAACAGATGGGTCTCTCAAATACCCAAGGTCTGTATGTTGTACGCATGTATGGAGGCCAGGGGTCAATGACATCTAGTGACTTCCTCTATATCCTTCTCTCTCCATTTTGCTTTTGGAGACAGGATTTCCCACTGAACCAGAGTTCATGAATTGGCTAAACTGGCTGGCCAGCAAGACCCCAAGGATGTCCTGTCTCTGTCTAATGTTCAGATTAAAGGCAAATGCTGCTGTGGCTACAGCATCACGCTTTTTACACTGGTGCTGGGGATCCAAACTCTGGAACCTCTTTATTATGCAAGAACTTTACCAACTGAACCACCTTCCCAGTCCTCAAGACTTTTATTGACTGCATGGTTAGTTACCATTAGAGTTTCAAAATAATTATCTGGCATTTAAACTTCAATCCAGTGGGTCCAACCTTTGACATTTGCCTTAGTTAGGGTTACTACTGTTATGATGAAACATCACGACCAAAGCAACTTGGGAAGGTAAAGCTTATGCTTCCATATCACTGCTTATCATCAAAGAAAGTGAGAACAGGGACTCCAGTAGGCAGGAACCTAGAGGTGGGAGCTGGTGCAGAGACCACACATGGAGGGGTGCTGCTTACTGGCTTATTCCACATGGCTTGTTCAGACTGCTTTCTTATAGAACACAGGACTTCCAGAGCTTGGTGGCCCCACCCACAATGGTGGGGACCCTTCTACATCAATCACCAATTAAGAAAATGCCCTACAAGCTTGCCTATGGTTCTATCTTAGGGAGACATTTTCTCAGTTGAAGCTCCCTCATCTGATGCCTCTAGCTTAGGTCAAGTTGACATAAAACCAACAAGCATAACACTTTAACTTGACACTCACCTACAAAGCTCACGCTTGAAATTGTGCATATTCCCCCCATGTCCTATACCTCTGGGATCAAAAGTGTGTAATTCTCCAAATTTCGTGCTTTCTAGTTTTCATACTTTAATCTGACATCATTTTTCCATCCTAAAAGATATAACCTTCCTATTCCTAGTTACCTATCTAGTCTTTAAAACTATTATTCTTAACCTGGTATAGTACTTAGTGTGTCTTCCAGTTGGTTGAGAACAAGCTATGAGCAAAAAAATGAGTAAATTCTTTCCTTTTCTTTTCTTTTTACACTGGGAAGATGATTTACAGCTGCCCAGGAGACATTCAAAAGAGTAGAATGATCCCAAGCACTGCCTTCAAAGCCCTAATGTGAACTTTTCCAAAATACCTTTCAAAAATGTCTACAGCTGGGAAGTGTTTCCTTTCAAATCTCCAAACACTAGATACCACCTTGCATCTAACCATTTACATATACTTGTTTGTTTATAAGCTTTCTACTTCCATCGGGCTTTAAGAATCTGCATGTTATAAAAACATGGCCCATATCAATTAGCCCTCATTATGGTGATATTGTGTTCCCCAAAATATTGTGCACCCTATTAAACTTATCTGGGGTCAGAGAACAGAACAGCCACTAGATATAGAGGCCAGAAAATGGTGGCATACATGCCTTTAACCCTATCACTTGGGAGGCAGAGATCCATCCAGATCTCTGTGAGTTTAAAGCCTGACTCACACCTTTAATCCCAGGAAGTGAGCCTTTAATCTCAGGAGTGATGGCAGAAAGCAGAAAGGTATTGAAGGCGTGAGGACCAGGAACTAGAGCTGGTTAAGCTTTTAGGCTTTTGAACAGCACAGTTCAGCTGAGAGGCATCCAGTCTGAGGAAACAGGATCAGCTGAGGAATTGGCAAGGTGAGGTGGCTGTGGCTTGTTCTGTTTCTCTGATCTTCCAGCATTCACCCCAATAACAGGCCTTGGGTTTGGTTTTATTAATAATACTCTTTAAGGATTCATGCTACACCTCATGTTCTTTATAAATGACAGAAGACTAAAGAAAAGAATTATACACTCCTGTGTATCATTTTCCTAAGATTTAGGGGTTGAACCAAATGATGGATAAATTGGACATTCATCTCAAATGTGTGGTTTGCAATCATGTTTTTCCAAGTCTTACTTTAAGCCATTTTGAGTGTTTTGTCATTTCCAGAGATATATCACCACGAAAACATCCTTAAAGAGAAAAATGCTGTTTACATACATCCCCAAATCACGTCACAGAAAAAGCCAAAAATGAGAGTTGGAATACACTGATTGTATGTTTTGTCCAATCATTCTTAGTTCTATGATGTTAAGCTAATCAATGTCTCTGGGACTCAATTTTCTTAGATAGCTACTAAATGATTTCAAGATGCTGTGCACTTCTATGACATTTCATTGTAATGACATTATTGTGCCTATACTTCAAATGACAACAGATTTACTGGAATTGTCCTTGGAGCCTTTATAAAGAAGATACAGTTAGGACTTACATCTTGAAATTTGCATACTTTGAGTATTTATATTCACAGTGTTCTTGATCATCTCCCCACTTACTGTCGCTTTGATTTGTACTCTCTTATCTTGTCCACGAAGAGTTTCTGTATAGGATCGAGTTCCTTGTTAAAGGCCACCGCTGTCACACCAATGTTCCTCCTCAGATGCACAGAGACTGCCGAGCGAAGGACAGAGGACAGCCTGAAGAGCCTCTGGAGGATCATGGTGAGTCTCTGGTACTGGACAAGCATCCGAAGGTTATGCACTTTTCATAAAATACCCCAAATGCATCAATTAAGTTACAGAACTACACTGCACCGGAACTCAGGCTATATCTGGTCAGTCACAGACATATGTAATGACCCTTCCATTACAAAACCTTTGCTTTTTACCAAAAGGCTCTGGGACATAGGAGCAGCTGAGAGTTCTAGTAGGGTTACAGCAGAAAGCACCAAGTCTGGGGTGATGCTTTTTTTCTCCCATGAACTTGGACCTAAGGAAACAGTGAGGTGAGGCTCTCAAGAACATTACTTGTCTCCAGCAGGAAAAGACACTTTGCTCATAATGTGCCAGTTTCCATGACCCCTCAAAGGGCCAAAGGGCGCTGGACAAAGAGAGTAAAGACAGTTGTCTTAGCCAGGAACAAGAGGCTGGAAAGTTCCACTTCACAGGCCCACAGGAAGGAAAAGAGCTTTGCCTGCTCACAGTGGCAGGATCCTATCCACTTAACACTGTAACAACCAAATCAGCTTCCAACAGAAACAGTAAAGAAAAACAACCACCCCAAGTGAGCCCTGCAGTAACAGAGATCAGATGATAGCTCACCAGAGAGTTCGCACAAGGTCAAAGTCAAAAGTTTAAAAATCAGAGCTTAGCCTTTCAAGTCCTTAGACCTCCTGATGTTAAAACAAAGTAATTTTCTAGCTAAAAATGTTGATACATTAAAGGACAGGATAATTCTTGTTGAGACCTGAGTTAATGATTTACAACTCAAATGCAAAAATATTCCTATTACAACAAATACACTCAAGCAGGAACTCCATAAGGAAGAGACAAGGAAGCTGAAATTTAGCAGAAGAAAAACTTCTCCCGATCTAGACTTAGCTTATAAGGGAAGGGCTCACCAAACCCTAGTGAAATACCAACAGAAGGACCACATTCAACAGATAGGGATAGGTTCCTAACGCTTCTTTAGACCCTGGGAAATAAAACCAGCCTCTCCCACCTCCCATCTGTTTAATAATCATTGTGCTACAGTCTGCTGTCTCTCAGTTAATGCTTCTCAAACTGTGACAAAGGGTCACTCAACCCCCTGAGGAAAACCTGCTCCCACCCAGATTTTATCTGTAGCCGCCTGCTGAAACCTGACTTCTACTGAACTGTGAGAGATGATGGCAGTGGGCACACTGCTGCTAGTGTATATTAGTGGAGAAACTAGGAACAAGGATTTAACAACCTTTACAGCAATTTGACATATTAATTTGTCCCTTGAATCTGGTGAGGACAGTTACAAAAGTGGTGGTAGATGGGATAGCATTTGATCCCCAGAATCTGCACGTTCTGTTTCCTTTTGGTTGTCTCTAAAGTCAGGATTGGCAGCAAGCTTATAATGCCAGCACTGGGGAGGCAGAGACGGGCAGATGTTTGGACTCAGTTGATAACCCAGTCTTCTTGGCAAGATCTTGGACACTGACTGACCTTGTCTCAAAAACCAAAATGCATAGTATCTGGAGAGTAACAGCTGAGGCTGACCTCTGGCTGCCACAGAAACACGTGCAGAAGTGCCCACATACACCTACATAAATACACAGATGCACACAGACAGACAGACAGACAGAATTACATAGAGGGGTTGGAGTAGCCCTTTATCACTGAAAGTTTGAGAATCAGTAACTACAAGCTAGCAGAATGGCACAATGGTTACTAAACCTATGTGAAGGGAGTAATTTTACCTCCCAGGGCACATTTGTTGTCTCAAGACAATTTTAGTTGTCCTGAATAGGTTGGATGCAAGTGTCTTGTAGTGGGTGGGGACCGGCCACACTTCTATACCCTCCCACTCTCCCTTCAAAACGTTAGGCAGTCTAAAGGGTCAATCAATAATGCCAACTTCAACAAAGCCTGGAATAACATTTAGTACTGCTCAAAGAAATCAAACAAGCAGAGGGATATCATTCACTGACCAGGATG
Source organism: Peromyscus aztecus (assembly GCA_902168405.1). Taxonomy (NCBI): domain Eukaryota; kingdom Metazoa; phylum Chordata; class Mammalia; order Rodentia; family Cricetidae; genus Peromyscus; species Peromyscus aztecus. The sequence goes on from CABHPQ010166675.1 coordinate 55,616, forward strand.
AAAACATTTGAAGAAATTAAAGTCTTGATTAACGTGTCACTCATAATCAACTAGAGAATTATACAGGTGAAAGGGCTACAAGCAAACAAAAAAACAGAAGGTCCTTATATTAGGAAAATATCACCCAGCTCAATGTCTGTCCTCCTCTCTGGAAATCTAGGAACATGTAATATACATCAGTAAAGGTAACAACACTTGTTTAGCCTTAGAAATTTTGAAAAATGCATTGCCCACTTAAAGAAATAACCCTTTAAAGAGTTAGGGGAAGGTGGTCTTAGTCTTGCTTCCAGTTGATAAAAATTATA